>AYEL01080254.1:0-40188 GCA_000484575.1 Olivierus martensii
GTTTTGATAGTGTTTGTTTAGTTTTCTTCTGTTCTGTGAGTCTGGCCTGCTGGAATCCCAAATACTTGTACACTTCACCCTATTCCATGGATTCGATAGTGTCTCCATTTTCAAGAGTGAAGTCTCCTTTCTTTAGGACTCCCTTTTCTATGTGGATTGTTTTGCATTTGTCTAGACCCAGGGGTGGGCAATTATTTTCTTCCGAGGGCCGGATGAACAATCTTCAGGATGAAGTGGGCCGTATAAAAATTGAAAAGTACTTAAGGGTGAATTTAACCTTACAGCACCGTAATTATGTAATGAATTATTGATGATAATATTAGCTACTCTATTAATAATTAATAAAAACTACTTTGACATAAAATAACTACTGACGTTCAAGCAAGATTGATTCTAGCACAAACACATTCCTCTCATCATCACAGGGACAAGAATAATGTTTGCGCCAATTTATCTGCACACGTTCTTGTCAATCTCGCTATTGTAAGTAACCATTTTTTTTGATACTTACACAAAGAATATATTTGTGTATCAATATTATTTAAAAATTTACTTTTCTTGTATTAATTTTAGTTTTTGTTTGTATGCAAAGAGTTCAAAAGCATCCGTAGAAATATGTTACCTCTTAGGTTTTGTTTGTAAAGAGTTTAAAAGAATCCGTAGAAACTACTTTTTTCATTAGAAACATTAGAAAATTCATCCTACGAATAATAAATTCAGATAATTTTCTTTAAAAACATAAGTGTTTTATCAATAGATTGATTGCTAATAACCTATTACATCAGAATGTTACAAAATGTTAGCTACCTACATAATTATTTTTGTAAAAACAAATTTACAACTTAATATGAGATTTTAAGCAAATTTTGTAAACAAAAATTGACAATTTAATGTGAATGGTGAAATTTACTATGTTCATAATTAATTATATCATCAAAATTTCGAGTAATGCTCACGTGAAATTTTCATGTCACAAGTTGTCAATTATTTTACACTACAAAGTATCCGTTATTTTATTTTTTCTTTTCGAGTTAAATTTTACAAATGTGGACCTTGAAACTGTATTGTGTTCTAGTTTATGTGGCGGGCCGTATAAAATGCCTTCGTGGGCCAGATCCGGCCTGCTGGCCGCCTTTTGCCCACCCCTTGTCTAGACCAAACTCCATGCAGATGTCTTTTGAAAATGTGTGTGATTTGTAATAGCTGTTGTAATTGTGTTTGTGTTGAGGCGTACAGTTTAATGTCGTCCATGTAAAAGAGATGTGAGTGTATGTAGTGTGTTGTTCGATTTTGTCTAATGTCATAGCCACAGTTTGATGTGTTCAGTTTGTTGGAGAGTGGATTTAGGGCGAGGCAGAACCAAAGTGGGCTGAGGGAATGGCCCTGGAAAATACCAGTTCTAATGTGTATGGGTTCTGTGGCTACGTGATTGTTATTTATGGTGACGTGCAATGTTGTTCTCCAGTGTTGCATTATATTTTGTACGAATGTAATATATTTGGTATTGATTTTATAGAGTTGCAATGTCTGTATGAGCCATGAATATAGTATACTATCAAATGCCTTTTTGTAATCTATGTAAACTGCTTGTTAAATGTCTGCATTGTCTGTGTACTTGTTTTAGTACTGTTGTATCGTTGATCAGTTGCTCTTTGCACCCCGTGTGACTTCTATGGCAGCCTTTTAGTTGTTCTGTGAGAATGTTGTTTTCTTCGATGTGTGCGTATATTTTGTTGAGACATGAGATTAAAATTTTGTGTAGTGTTGGTAAACAAGTGATTGGTCTGTATTGTGATATGAGGCTAAAATTTTGTATAGTGTTGGTAAACATGTGATTGGTCTGTAGTTAAAATTTTGTATAGTGTTGGACAAATGATTGGTCTATTGTGATGGGTTTCTGGTGTTTGTGCTCTTGGGTTACGAGTGATTGGTCTGTATTGTGATGAATTTCCGGTGTTTGTACTCTTGGGTTTCATGAAAGTGATGTCATCTGTGAGAAAGGAAGGTGTGTCTTTTGGTTCTTGAATGAGATGTGTGAGATGTTTGGCCAGTAAGTCATGAAGACAGGTAAAATGTTTGTTCCAAAAATTCTGGATACACCAGGGGCTTTCCAGTTGTGAGTGTATCTAATTATGTTTGTGAGTTCTTCAGGCGTAATGGTGGTATAGGGCATTTCTGGTACGTCTAATGTGTGTTTCTCCTCTTCTGCGATCCAGCTGGCTCTCTGGTTGTGTGTGACTGCTACTGCCCACAGGGCAGACCAGATGCTAGTGATTGCTGTGTTGGTATTTCTCTGTTTTGTGTTTGTTGAGGCTCTTTAGTGTTTGTTTCTGTAGAATGTATTTTCGTTTTTTGTGAATAGTGTGTTGTCTTGTTTACGTGCTAGGCTGGTTTTGTATCGTTTCAGGCGTTGTGATTTTGCTGTAAGTTTCTGTTTTAGTGTATCTATGTATTCTTTAATGTGTGTGTGTGTGGTTTTCATGGCATGTTTGTGTTTTAAGTCTTCTGAAAATCTTTCTAATAGATTTCATGAGTTTTGAGAATGTGTTGTTTTTTGTGTATTGGGTGAGTCTACCTAATTCAGTTCTGATTCGAGTCGTTTTTGTTTTTCAAGTCGTTTTTGCCAGGCAGGTTTTGAGTGGTGTTCTGAGATTGTGCTGATCTTATTTGGAAGTGTTTTAACCTTTAGCGCTCCAACGCCTAGCTATGCTAGACACGCCTGCTCCGTCTAACGCTCCAACACCTAGCTATGCTAGACAAAGTTTAAGACCCAAAAACTTCGTAATTTTTGCGTAAATCGAGAAAAAATGGTTAAAATCTCAAATTCTATCATATTTTCCATATTTCTATCGTATTATTCAAAAATTTGATTTTCCGTCGATATTTTAATAAATTTTTAATTAACCCTTTAATTCGAACCCAATCCGAATTAATTAATATAATTGTGATCTTTCGACCCCCAAAAATTCAAGAATTGATTGTCCGAATTTGTCCGACTTGCTCTATCATGTTCCACATATCCTTCAGATTTTATCCTTACTTTTTTTTTACAGATATCTTTATCCAGTAAATTAAAATTTGGGAAAGTTTGGCCCCTTATAAATAATACGATTTTAGCGCTTTCTCACACATAAAATTCGATAAATTAGTTTTATTTAAAAATTTATAAATTTTAACTTATCAGCGAAACAAAGCGACCTATACCACACTTGACGATCGACGCGGAAGTCGGCGTCCTAGATTCTGGCGGGAAATATCTAACGGTTTTTCGAAATCAGCTGATTGTTTGTTTATATTAGTTATATTCTAAATATAACCCAAAAATTTAAACAATACAATTATTTTTGTGTTATCTACAGTCGAAACAAGTGACTAGTACACCAGGGGTGCATAATTATTGTCAAACAACGTCCATCCAAGGTCAATTGTTGACCTCAAGGCATTCGGACTGTATACATTTTTGACGAAGGGGTGATCGGTGAAAAGACGTCCCCTTTGTTTGAAAATGCTATTATTATTATATTTTAACTATTTTTTGAAAAATTAATGACTTAGAATGACGAAATACAGAGAAATAATTCATCATCCGCCATTTTTAAAAGGCTCTGAGACTAATCTTGAGTAAAAAACTATAAAAAACGATAATTTATCAAAAATCAGTGCTAAATCTGGCATACAGATGGCAGGATGATAGCTACATATACAAATTACAGCAATATTTATTAAAATAACAAAATTTTCAACAAAGTCGACATTCTCATATGTACTAATACTTCTTATAAAATAAAAAGTATTAATCCGGCATTATTTTAAGAAAATAGGAACAAAAATGGCTAATAAACAATTATTTTAAACATTTGTGTAGTGGAATACCGTATTTCATCCGCGAGAGGGATAATACGATTGTTTGTTTATACGAGGTCAGGACGCGTATTAAATTACAATCTGCCGGATCATTTTTCACACATAAATTGTTTTCGTTTAGCGGAAAAATTTTTTAGAATTATGAAGTATTTGGTATTATTAGATGTGGAATATCACCAGAAATGTAAATATATCAACATTTTTTTTATCCGATGCAGAAATTATGAATAATTTGAAAAAATTATGTTTTGTTTACATATGCAAATTAGGCCTAATTCTTTCGTATTTTTTTTCTTTTTTTCTTTTGGTCCTATAACTAAAATTAAAAAACGATATCAGGACAGAGTATATGGACAACAAAATATAATTTTTTCGTGCCAAAAAATTAAAAAGTAAAAAAGTTACGGCAAAATATCGAATATCAAGTATCATATTTCATAACCCTTCGGACCCCTAGGGAATGTTTATTTTTTTTTAAGAGGAGCGTTAAAGGTTAAGACCTAGATGTGTAGTGACATTGACAGCAGCAGCATAAATAAGTGTGTGTATTTCTGTGAGAGTTGTTTCTGCCATTAATAAATTTTCCATCATTTAGGCTTAATTACAGAAAACTACGGCCTGATGCAGCAGGTAGTATGAGGAGTACTGGGCGAAAGAGTTAGTTAAAATTGTCTGTATTGTTGAAGTCAACAATTTTAATGAAAACCGATATCAACTTGGTGTTTACCTGCATTCAATCATCTGTGCACCTACATTTTAGTTTCCAGGGAAATACTTTTTCTTGTAACTTTACTTTTTTCTTCTTTACAATCACTCATTTTAAAACTAAAATGGGATAATTGTTATTTTTATTACTGTGAAATAATGTTGATAACCAATCATAAATATGAACTGTGATTACAGCAGACTGTATTTACTGCACTGCATTGATATGAAATGCACTGTGAGATGGATAAAAGTATTAAAGCAACAATTTTGGGTGATTATGGTATGTCTGTCTTGCTTGAAATGGTTGTCTATACATATTTAGTTGAAAATAGCCACAGTTTGGCCAAAAATGTTACTTAATAAATCAGTTATTATTTTTCTATATTTATCCTTTATTATTTCCCATATTTGAATTTATAGAATGAATAATTATGTAAATTATTTTATCATTATTGAATATTTTATTGGTTAACAATTCAAGCAGTGTGGGTTCAATTAATAATTTGTAGTTTAGTAATCATTTTAAAAACTTTTAATAAGCTTTATAATTCTTTCTGAACAGTATAATTTACATTATAAAAAAATCATTACAGATGGTGCTCCTGAGTCAAAAAAGTTAGCTCCAATGAATGATCGTAAGTAATTACTATTAATTTTTTTTATAGTTTAATATATAAAATATAGAAAAATCAATAAAAGTACATTAAACTTAATATAACTGTTAACTACTACTAATGAATAAAATAAGACAAAAAAATATATATTGAACAAAAAATTTATAATTTAGACTTTTATTTACACTTACTACTACTGGGATAAATTTTAGGCAGTGTTCATATGAGAGTTCTGAGATTTTGATTGTTTTATATGTTGAAAATTATTAATTATTCAGTGTCTTCTGAATTCTTTGTCACCTAAGAATGACATTGCTTTTTAAGCCTTATTTTTACAAAACATCAGCTTTGCATTCACTTTGACTCTTAACAAGATATTCGAAAACGAAATGTTGCAAATATTCAACCTATAAGATATGCCCCTGACTTATATGGTTAATTCATCCAAAAAATTTCTACATTAAGGTTGATTCACAGTACACATAATACCACTGTTGGGGAGCCACTATTGATGACCTGGCAGTTTTCAATTAGATTCTCATTGTCTGACAGTAAACTGTCACCGACAGCAAAGTAACATGGTTGAAAGATTGTTTTAGTAGTGTCTGTCTAATATTTCAGTTGATAAAAGAATTATAAAATAGTGCCTTCAAATATTTTCATATTATAATAGTTAGTTTAATAAAAATGAAAAAAAAAGCAAGAGACAATAACAACATTTAATTTAATAATCAAACCTGAACTAATGAATGATATGATGCAAGTATAACCTATACATTATTATTAGAAAAATTGCAAAATTAAATCACATTGAATGAAGGCATACTATACATAATGATGATGCATGGTCAATCCCATGCAATTTTACTTATTTAAAATTGCAAGCACTCATTTTCATTTTATTAAAATGCCTCCTTAATGAAAAATTGTGGGATTGGGATATGCCACTCTGAGTGATGTAGATTATACATATTTTTCTTAAATTTAAAAATTTAAAAACCATTTAAAAATATAATAATTTATATATTCTGTGCCTTCAGTTTCTATACCTGAAGTCAATATCACTTGCCCTAGACGTACATATCTTCTAGTCTGTAAAGAAATTTGAAATTTTATTTGCATTAATTTATAATTAAAAATTATAGTTGTAGATTTAGAAGAAAAATAATTCATTTATCAAATCAAAATAGAATCTGTATCTTATAAAACTTTAAAAAAACTACTAATAAAAATAATCTTCAGCACTTATTTTTATTAGTAGTTCAAATAAGAAGCGAAAGTATTTAAATTTATTTTACTTTAAAAAAATTAAGATTAATATTTTTTATAAAAGTAATGAAGTTAAACATTACTAACAAAAGTCGAAGACTCGAAGTATCAAACCACTAATTTATTAATAAATAATAATATCTTTTCATTTGACAAATTTATACATAATTGGCCAAAACTATTTTAATTATTTTAATCACATATAATTAAATTATTTTTTATGTGATTAATTATAGTGATATGGACAAATGAAATTTTTAAACAAAATACTCTGGCATATTTTATAAAATTTTGTAATTTTTGAACTAATGAATATAATTTTTTTATTCATTTTGATATAATAAAAAGAACCAGCCTAATTGAGAAGACTTGTTAATGGCAGATAAGTTTTCATACTATCTAACTAACACTACCACAAATAGACATTCAAAGTATAGAGTGGCCATAATTAAAAAGGTTTTTAGAGTCAGATAGCCAAGAATCTATTGGGCCAAACTCAGTCAAATTTGGTGTACATGCTTTCCAGACTATGGGAACTCAGTTTTGATAAAGTAAATAAGTAGTTCTGAAATATACCACTAGTGGGAAATGCCTCTATACACAGAGTTAATATGCAAATTCACATTCACAAATGCTAAATTATGCAAATTCCAGTCAACTGAGATCAGATTTGCAGATAGAAGTGGCATAGGTCTGATATGATCTACTAGACATTGATGTAATCATTGCTTTATACAGTGCTCTGTTTATATGATCATGCTTTGCTTATAAAGTTTTATTACCAAAATAATGGTAATGTTTCTGTTGCACTTTGGTTATTCTGCACAGCGAAGGGTTTATGGATAGGTCCTATGATTATTACCAATTTTTGAAAAATGATCTCTCTGAAAAAATCAGATTTTTACAACCAAGACAAGAATGCAAACCAATATCAAATGAAAAACATGTTGCAAGTGCCTTAGTGGAAGCTATAGATGTAGCAGTGCTCTGACAATATATAGGCAATTAGATATGCTGTATTCAATTGTGTGGGAGAGCTTGCACAAAGTGCTGAAGTTTTTTTCCCTTATAAGATGACCCAACTCCAACAAATGTTTCCAAATGAACTTTTCTAATCTATTGGGTTGTATAGAAAATAATTTCGTTTTTTTCCTATGAATGGTGTTAGTAGTATTTTTACTGCCACTAAATTCTAAACCGTATTTTCATTTCATTCTAAACCATATTGTCAATATAGATTGTGACATCTGACATTTTAAGGTATATTTATAAAAAAATTTTTTTGATTCTGTGCAGTTTTTTTTTTTTTGGTGTTGTATAAAAAATGGAAAACAAAAAGGAACATTTTTGTTATGTTTTGCTCTTTTATTACCAAAAAGGTAAGAATGCTGTTCAAGCAAGAACAAAGTTACAGGAAGTGTATGAAGATGTGTTAACAGAACGCCAGTGCCAAAACTGGTTTGCAAATTTTGTTCTGACAATTTTGATATTAAAGATTTACCATGTTCTGAAAGGCCAATTGAAGCTGATGAAGACAAAGGCAGTGGTTAAAGCAAATTGCCAAATAACAACATGAGAAATTGCTACGAGATTGAATTTGTTAAATTTAATTGTTCATGACCATATGAAACGACTTGGTTTCATTTTAAAACTTGATATTTGGGTTCCACACATTCTCAAAGAAAAAAATTTGGTCCGTTGCATTGACATCTGTGATTTACTGCTCAAATGTCAAGAAAATGATCCATTTCCAAAGTGAATCATAACTGGTGATGAAAAATGGATTGTTTACAACAATTTTGAATGCAAACAATCATGGAGCAGAGGAGATGAGCCAGCTCAAAGCACTTCAAGAGCAGATATTCATCAAAAAAAGTGATGCTCTCTATTTGGTGGGATTTCAAGGAAATTATTTTTTTGAACTTCTACTAAACAATTCCACAATTAATTCAGAAGAGGCCAGAATTGATTAACAGAAAATGTGTAGTGTTTCACTATGATAATGCCAGACCTCATAAAAGTTGGATGACTCGCCAGAAGCTTTTACAGCTTGGATGGGATGTGTTACTGTGCCCACCATATTCATCAGATCTGGCACCCTTTGATTATTACTTGTTCAGGTCTTTACAGAATTCTTTAAACTACAAAACATTTACTTCAAATGAGGATGTCAAAAATCACTTGGTTCAGTTTTTTGCAAGCAACTAAATGAGGATGTCAAAAATCACTTGGTTCAGTTTTTTGCAAGCAAAGGTAAAGTTCTACAAGCATGGAATCATGCTACTACCAGAAAGATGGCAAAATGTGTTGGACTGAAAATGGTCAATATAAAATTAAATAAAATATATATATACTATAAAAAATGTCAATATATAATTAAATAAAATATTTATATACTATAAAAAAATTGTCTATTACCAGAAAGAAGGCAACATGTGTTGGACCAAAATGGTCAATATATAACTGAATAAAATATTTATATACTATAAAAATATTGTTTTTCATTTTCATGAAAAAAGAAATTACTTTCCGAACAACCCTATATTCCTAGCTTGGATAGAAATGGACCGTGCATGGCCTTGGAACACCTATGGAGCAATGAGGCCATTTTTATCTCAATGGTTTTGTCAATACATAAAAATTGCAGATTTGGGCTACAATGAACCCTTATGCATTTGATCAAATTCCCTTGCATATACTAAAAGTCAGTGTGGTGTGACTTTACTGTCTCATTCATAATTAGTTTGTACTTTTTTGAAGAATCCAAACCAACATGGCCACTGACTTGTTCTGTCATTGTAAGGCGATATCAACAGATGCTGCTCAATTTCATTATTTTGCAACTCTAATAGCATGGATGTGTCGAAATGATCATGTTTATACAGGATGGAAGACTCCCTCACATAGGATTGACAGTGCAGTGAATCCCACAATAGCATTTCACCAAAGATGAATAATTAGTCTAGCATTCCGTACGAAAGTGGCCAGCTCATTTGCCTGATCTCACTCCATGTGACATTTGGTTGTGTGGGGTATTTAAAAAATTTAGTTTACTGAAAGAGACATAGACAATTTAGCAAGTTTGAAGGACAATAACACTTCAAATGAGACAAATCGGTGGAGATATTTCTGCATTCCGTAGCAATTTTGAAAAATGTTCAAGGACATTTTCCAAATATTGAACTGTCTGTAATTAGTCAAAATAAAACTATTGTCAACTGTGACCTTTTTTGTTTCTTTATTATGTGATCTTAAATCTGTGTACAGTGGCATTTTCCCTTGGTGGTGCATTTCAGAAGTATTTTTTTATTGAAATTGAATTCACACAATCCGGAAAGTATGTATACCAAATTTGACTGAGTTTGGCCCAACAGATTCTTGGATCTTGGGCTCTAAACATCTTTTTAATTATGGCCATTCTGTATTTTTGTTGAGAATGTCTGTCAATAACCATTGGCAATGATCTGTGTTGGTGACATATAGTGTTAATGCTCCATTATAAATATTGGGAAGAATATTTTGTTAGTCCAGTGATGGTGTGCTCCCTGGCAATGGTGTTATATAAAGTGTGAATCAGCCTTAAATCAAGTACTTAAATTCAATATATGGGTAGTTCTCTGAGTTCCTGATTTAAGAATTTCAAATACAAAATATAAAAAAAAAATCAAAAATATGAACATTAATTGCAATGAATTCATAAAAAAGTATTTAATCTCAGTAATAGCTATATTTGTATGTATGTATATAGCTATTCAATATATTAGGTACGTGTAAAAGTTCTACCCGTTTTTGGTGTGCATATGGAAGTGTGAACAACACAAACTAGAATTCACCTAGGACTGTGTATAATCACTATCATGATCAATGACCTCTTGCCATCTTTCTGGTAGAAGATGAATCCCATGGAGATGAAGAATTCACATAAGGCAATTTTCACAGCCTCCATATCATCAAAAGTTTACCCAGTGAAGTTTTGCAAAGTGTGAAAAAGGTGAAAGTCTCTAGGGGCCAAGTCAGGTGAATAGGGCAGGTGGGGTAAAACCTTCCAACCAAAGTCCAGTAATTTCTGATATGTCATCGCAGCAGTATGTGGCTTAGCATTATCATGTTGGATGATAACCTCTTGGCGATTGGCAAGGCCTGGCTACTTCGACCGCAATGATTCTTGCAATTTGTCCAGCTGTTGACAGTAGAAGGTTGCATTAATGATTTGATTAGGTTCCAGGACCTTCCAATGAATTATTCCTTTTCCATCCCACCACACACTCAACAACACCTTCTTGGGATGAAGTTCTTGTTTGGACATCGATGGAGACAATTCAGAAACAAACACACAGTCCTGTGATGCTTTACATTCTGGTACATAACCCACTTTTCATCTCCTGTGACAATCCGTGTCAAGAAGTGGTCATTTTTTACCAGGAAAGCAAGGAAACACATATCGTGACTCGCCCCTCTCGATGAGTTGCACTCATCTGATGTGGAACTCAACGATCGAATAGTGGAAAGAAGGCTTGTGCCAGTGGCACAAGCCTTCTTTCCACTATTGTTCTGTATTCCTGAAAGGTTTCCGCTAATTTCTCTACAGTTGGATTCGGACTGACTATTATGGTTTGGTCCAGATCTTCTTCGGAAAATGCTGTTGGATGCCCAGACTGTGGTTGATCTCGACAGCTTCTGTCACTGTCCCTGAATTTTCAAAACCAGCGACAACATGTGCTTTCCTCAATTGCAACCTTACCATACACATGCCTAATGTTGCGGCAGGCCAAGACCATAGTACTGCCCTTATCAAACTAAAACAGTAAACAGTGTCTGATATGTTCCTTATTGGTCTCCATTTAATCAGCATAATATACTCTCCAGTTACGAGCCACTAGTCCACACTCACTTCTGATGCTGCTGTAATGTTCTCCCAATAACACAACCACTGATTCCAGCTTCTGGAGTGTCATCTATTACGTCAGAACACCTATCCTCAGTGACATATCAAAAACGGGTAGAACTTTTGCACGTACCTGATAGTACAATTGGTTTTGTAACAGAAACTTTATTTTCTGCTTCAAAATCAGGAAATTCGTGATGGCAACTGAAGTGAAAGTAGTGCACCATCTGATTTTATTGGCATATTATATAAATAACTTCTATTCCCATATTGTACATAAGTTAGTAATATCTTAAATAGATAAGCTTTAATACAGATGCATTAAAGCTTATCTATTTATCTATCAATAATAAAAATTCTATAACAATATGACAAAATAATTTTTTTATTATAATTTATTTTAAAGGCTACATTTTTATTTATTTAGATAGATAAATCATTGTTTAATCATATACTATTGATTTTGTTAACTTTTACTTAATTCTATTGTAATCAAATTGCATTGCTAAAATGGAACTCCTGGTTTTAGCTTTGCCTATGGGAAATTGATTCTTGGTTTGAGTTCATACTTAATGAGTTCATTTCAGGAATGAGTTAGCTCATAAAGACAGGAACTACTAGTATATGATTAGGTGCATTAGTAAACAGAATGGCCAAATGAAATTTATAAGCCTACTTTAAGCATAGATAAGAAAATTTAAGGCCATAAATGATATTTCTGGAAAAAGTAAATTGTTTAATGAAATTTTTTTGTATTATGAAAATTCAACAGAAATACTTATACATTTGTGTATTTCTGAAACAACATAATTCAAAACTGCAAGTTGGGGTCTGAATATATTACATTATTCCATATTATTTAAAGTCAATGCGTATTAATTTTGAGAATGCAACATCATATAAGATGATAAAAAGAAAATAAAAATGTGACAATGTTAAAAAGATTTTAAAACAAAATGAAATTTAAAGATAACTCTCTTAAAATATTAAGTTATTTTTAAATTTTCATTTTACATGTAGTAATTTGAAAGTTAAAAGCTACCACAATGCTTATCAATGGTAAAAATTTTATATTGTATATATATATAAATTTTCACAAAATAGGTAGTTGCACAGATGTTTATTTTTTTAATTTCTTTCATAATACTAGAAAATTAAATGTTTTACCTGAAAAATGAATTAATATTCCAAAAATACAGGTTAAGAAAGCTTTATTGCAACAGTTTCATCACAATATAATTTTTATTTTACAGAATTGCATAAAAAAATAATTTGAAGTAAAAATTTGATATCAGATGGTAAAAGTTATATTATAATATAGTATAGTATATAAAGAACAAAGTTAAATGAACCAATTTTATCTTTTCAATAAAAAAGCATGATACAGTGGTGTTTTGCAATTCAACGTCCGGCAATTCGTCAGGCTTGCAATTTGACAATTGGGTTTCATGGGATGGTGCATGCATGTGCATGGAATTGTGTGATGTCATTTGTTATTTTGTCAGTTCTTGTTTGGTTGCTTTGGTGTTTGTCATGTTGTTGGTTTTAATTTTCAATTCTGCATTTTTCAGAAAATAAAAAATTTGTGCTTCTGTAGTTATTATTTTCTTGAGTGAAATTTAGGGATAGGTTCAAAGAGAACTGAATAGAAGAATAATTCAAGAAAGAAGAAAACTTGATTGAGCATAGATAATGTGCAGAAAGGTAGAACAATTACACATGTACAGTTCAGTGCAAAAAGTTTTTCCTATAGGTCAAAGTTGTTCGGCTTCCTTACACTACTTCAATCCAATGCGATTGCTTTTTCCAGGCGTCTATTCGAACACGCTTAGTGTGGGACGATTCCATTAAGGTTTTACCTTATCGTTGGAGGTAGATAAGTTTTACGTCACGTGCTCAAATATGTTGACAGTAAAATAATTTCTGGCTGTTCTGTAGAGAAATTTTGTGTTATTAATAATAAACTAATCTATTTTGTTATTAATGTAACACAAATGGTGCACAGTTTCGATATAATTATATGCGTAATCAAGAGATAAGTTACTGCACTGCTGCCTATGATATAATGGGGAAATTCCTAAGGCTCCACACTTCCACCAATCAGGAAGAAGCATTTTAATATTTTTAACGTCAATCACGAAACGAATGTTCTATTGAATTAAATCGATTATATTATTCTAATTAAAGTATATTTAAAACAATCTTACCTTAAAGTTAAACTTAAAAGTTCGCCAGGTAAAAGTGCCTTACGGAAATTGATATCATTTCTTTTAAATAAGTCAAAGAAGCAGACGATAATTTCAATCGAGCATACGTTTGCGCATGCTCGATATAAATTATCGTTTGATGTGAACAGCTAAGCAAGAAGTGAAAATTAATAGCCTTTCTTTTGAGTGTGCGAAGGATTACGAGTCTCAATTTTTTTGTGTATATATAAATAACCAACGACAGTTATGCCCAAACCAATCGACAATAGCATTAGAAAGTTAATTGTTCAACACAGAGAGGAAGTGAAAAGTGTCAAACTTAAGAGTTTCTGTTTCAATTAATCTAAGACAACAAATATCATGAATTTTATTTGATATAAGGTAACTGTGGGACAAACGGACTTCATTTAAGGAAATTAGCAATATTTAAGATATTAAAACAGGTAATTTTAGTGCTACTGAGGAAAGTAAATGTTAAGTGCTTCGATAGCTTTGACCTTACCGAATATAATAATAAATATTATTATTTGTTTTAACAAAGTATATTCGAAATATTCTAAAATATATCACTAGCGTATCCGTTTGCCCCACAGTTACCTTATTATTATATATTTATCCCTGCGACTTTAATAATTCGAATAACGATTCTAAGAAGAAGGTGGGGAATGATTAAAAGGAAACATTAAATCAAAAACTAGAACAAAGTGTCTCTAAACGGGAGGAGCTAATTGGATAAAGGTAAGAGAAAAGTGACTAATATGAGACAGTAAAGCTAAATATACAAAAATATGGATAGCCAAAATGGTAATTTTTAAGGAAAGTTTTCATATTTTTCTGTATTTTCCGAAACTGTTTTAAGCATATCAATAGTACAGAATATTAAACGATTTTACCAAAAGAAATTTGGTAAAAATAACGGTGATACACATTCTTGTATATTTTATTAAAAACTAAAATATAGCATAGGATGACAGGATAATTAACACGAAAAGTTTTCTTTTTCTGAAATGAACAGATCAAATTGCACATTTGTCTGAAAAACATTTTAATCTGTGGTGTTCTTTAGATGCAATGTTTAAATTTTAAAAGAAATTGAAAACGCGATAAAGAACAAAAAAAAATTTTTATAGATCGGAATCGAACTCGTCTATTCAGGACAGTAGACCGAGGCTTTAACGATGCTGCTGTGAGCCGCTATCGCTTGTTCTTGTCAGGAGAAAGCACGTGACGAGCACATCCCATGCATATACCTGCCACCCTATTTTCATTCAGAAGGGACAGGTCCATTCTGATTTAACTTGATTCTCAGTACAAGTACCTGATTGTGCAACCGATCAACTTCCGGCAAGCACAGCTACTACGAGGCAGAGGAAAAACTTTTTGCACTGAACTGTACCTCAAAAGTATGGTGTACCTAGGACAATTTAGCAACATTTTACAAAAGAGAGATTATGGGTGCTAGAGTGTCTGCTGGAGCAATGAAGATTTCTACAAGAATAGATCTTTAATCAATGAAGAGAGAGAAAGTTGCTTCTCATCTGAATTAGATATAGATGAAGAGAGATCCAATAACTCATAGATCATTGCCAATAACTCAGGCAATGATCTATGAGATGGCTAGTTTAATTTTCAAAGAATTGCAGAAGAAAACTCCAGGATGTACCTCATGATGAGGAATGTAAAGCAAGTCGAGCCTAGATTCACAGATTCAAAGGTAGAACAAGATAAAGAAGCCTTTATTCAAACATCCAAGAGCTAATACATTGAGTGCATTATATATAAAATAGTGCATTTTGTAATTTAGTGTGTTATACAGTAATAAAATACATCTAGTAAAGTAAATAATATATTGTATTTCTCTCACTCATTAGTTAGGGGAGTGGAATGGGGGTCCGACAACGAATTAATCTATTTTCCATAGTCTTATATGGGAAATATTGTCCTGAAATTCAAGTTTCTCAATTCGACATTAGTTCGGTGACGGATTAGTGTCGAATTGCGAGGCACCACTGTGTAATTTTAAATATCTTGTATATTATATGGATTCACTCTTTTCACATAATTGCCTAGACCACAACTATATGGGCTTAATCATCAAAATACTAAGATTCACATGATTAGGTTTCAGATTTTATTCTGTAGCTGAAAGATAAAATGTTTAATTTTGTACAGGCAAAAGAGAGATAGGATGAAAAGAAGAAAGTTAAGAGAAATAAGAAATTGAGATTGAACTATATTCAGTATAATCCTTCTGTTTCTTTAAAAAAAATTATTTTTGACTAGATTTGCCTTTTGTTAAAGCATTCACTTACTGTCTTGGAGGATTTGAATTCAAATCTGGATCTCTCATCTCCAATTTTTCAGGAGGGGTCTAAGCCTGATCTGTTGAACCCCATCCTTCAACCTTCCTGTTGACATCACCATAGCTATTGGCCAGCTTGTGGTAGACTCTAAATTAGTCGCTTCTGGATACAGAATATCCTGAGTGTGATATAGCGGCTTAACTAACATAACTGTGTAAATCTATATTATTTTTTTGTAATTTAGATATTAAAATTTATTCTATATATTTTTTCAATGAATTTTTATTTTATATAAAAATAATTAGATTTTGATCTGAAGAAACATAATTAAGCCATTAACTTAAAAATGAATTGTTTTCACATCAGTTTTTATGAAATGAGCTCAGTTTATATAATAAATATATACTATAGCAGAATGTTTTTTTAATCTGAAAAATGTTTTCTTGTTAGCATTTGGTGCACAGTTAGCAGCTATGCAGCAACAAAGGTATGTTTTTTATATTTTTGTATTTTATAGTTTGATTCTGTTATATTTTTTATAATTTGGTAATAGTTTTATTAATATAAATGCTAATATTTTATGAGTATAAAATTGGTAACCAGTTATTTATTAAATATATTTTTAATGATTATTGCCCTAATAAAAAATTCTTTGGTAATATTGCTTTGGGAAGTAATATAATCAGATCAGAAAATAGGATGAAAAAAATGTTTCATATGATGTAAATATTCTCAGTTGTAGTAATTAAAGATAAAATAGTGAATTTTACTCATTTTTGATCATTTATATTATACTTATTTGCAAAATAGTGATGATTATATTTTGCATTTCAATTATTCAGATATTTTATTTTGATGTATTTTGCTATAATTATATAATAGAAGTAATAGTTTTTATAAAGAATTTTTAATCATTTTATTCTGCTTATATGTATGAATTAAGTCATTTTCATTTATTATGTAATGCTTATTTATGGAAGCTATGAAGTTTAATGCATGTTTAAAAATTTTATTGCTTTATAATACATAATTAATCAATGTTTGTTTATTAATATAGTTGCTAATAATATATCCTTTATTATTATAAATTTAATTATTAGTAGATCAATATTAAACTCTGAAAAAGGTAAGTTAACATACAATTAAAATACTTTAGAAATTAGATATATGCAATCAAGTGTGATTTCTATTGCTCATTTTGACATTTATTTTGATATGTGATTAAAGTTGATTTTCTTGTTTCATGATGTAAATTAGAAAAAATTCCACATGCAATTTTATCTTATTTTTAATAAAAAAGAAATTAAATAATTTTATCATAGTTTTACAATTTCAATCTATTGTAAATTAGCAAACTTGGAAATTGAGCTTACAAAGACTATTGGCTGATATTAGCTGTTTTTGTTTTAAAGTCTCATAAGTTTGTCATATTTTGTTTCATCATGTATTGATGAATATGTTAATTTTTCATTATTATTACTTCAATAAAATATATTCACCAAATCATATTTATTTATTGTTTTGTTAAATAACTCAAACCAATGTGTTAGCCATAAGTAATAAAAAATGTTGAAAATGCATATTTGTAAGACTATTATCATGTATAATGCTTATTCACATTAGCACATAGCACATTAGTAATATATTAGCTAGGAGAACAAAAAATATTTTTTTTATATATTTTGTTTTTCAGTTGTTTACATTTTGTGCAAATCTTCCACAAAAAATTTGTATTATAGGCACATTGATATCTATTAGTGTTTTTATATATCATGGTCCTTTTTTTTTTGTGAATTAATCCTATCTTAACCCTTCACATCCCATGGTATCAAATAAGAAACAGTTTATTTACTCTCTATATACCAAACAAAAACTTTTGAAAATAAATTGTGTTTATTAAATGTGTACAGAATGTGATTTTCCTTATTAAAAGTTTTCTTTTTACTGAAAACATAATTTGGGCATTAAAGGGGGGTTAATTGTTTCTTATACACAAAATAGCTATTAATTTTGAAATACTTTTATATCATTTAAAATCTATAAACTTTTCTGAATATAAAATGTGTAATTTTATATTCAGACTCAAAAATCATAATCTATTCCAAAAATCAATTTTTCTTTAGCATATGATATCAAATTTTATGAAGTTATAAATTTAAAATTAACCATATAAATATAGTTTAAAAGTTCTAACAAATTTACCATTTCATATGATATTTTTGCAATAAAAATTAAAATATTTTAATTGTCAAATATATTCTCTCTTAGTTATGAATATTTACACCTATGAATGTAAAATTTAATTTTCACATATCAGAAAATTTCAAAGACATTTCAAAAATTTTAAACATTATGATACTGAATACTTTAGCAACCAATATAATGTAAAATTATAGTTAACATATTTTGGCAATATTTCAAGATAACTGCAATTACACCAAAAATACCTTGCTTTATATTTGGAACTTTTCAAATCTATGAAAAAAAAAAACTTCTAATTGGTCCAATTGTGAAATATATTAGAAAATACAAATATATAAAGTTTTTTCATACTTTTTGAGGCAAAATAACAGTAGTAGCCGAATTATGAACAAAATTTAAGTATGAATTTTTTTATAACTAGGAATATGTATATAAGCAAAGATAATTTGTTTGTATGGGATTTTTATAGTTGCTTTTTTCTACCAGTAATCTTTATTGAAAAATTGTAATTCTATGGTGATGCTGTTCATTCATTCATTCATTGGTTAATTATGTATTAAATAAGATGGGAGTAATTTGAAATTATATGGAAGAATTACATTGCAACATATAAGTTAGTATTTATTAACAGGATAAGTTTTCAGTATAAGTTTGTATATTTTCATCAAGGACTTATGAAAACAGTTTTTAATTAGTTAGAAAATATATAAAAAGTTTTATATTAAAATATTTTATTTTTGAAAGCATTATACATTTTTATTGAAATCATATTGTTTTGATAAACTGTATTCACAATATTCTTTCTCAAAGAATTATAACTTGAGTACTTCTAAATTTCTAGATAAATAGCTAGATTTATTCAGAATAATTAGAATAGTTACTTATTTAATTATATAAAATATTTTTATGAATTAAATTCCTAAAGTATTATGCTGCATACAGATAATCCTGACTTATGTAGATCTGATATATGTAGATACCTACTTAAAGATTCCCTGACTAAAAGCAAAAATTTACTGATTGTAGTCGATAAAGCTGTTATTCATAGATACATGCATTTTCCTCATAGTTTGAGCATTTATCCTGAGTCCATAAAATATATGTACATATTAGGCTAGTTTTAGTTGATGAGCGAGGCCTGAATACAAACCTTTCCTGAAAAATGAAGGGATGGGATTTTGAATTGAATCCAGCTCAAGATGGTGACTGCTTACTATGTGACTTATGGTGCTTATTCTTTAATATAACTACAGATGTTCCTCTGCTTATGATTATTTCGGTCTATAATGGGTTTATGCTTTGACAACTGCATCATAGGTCAAAATAATTGTAAGTTGAAAATGGTTGGTGATGGCTATAATTTTAGTTGTAATAATAGAAAATGGAAGACTGGATCCTTCAAGCTGGTAAAATCTCTGGAATTGGATCTGGCTTGAAGGTAGGGAAATCATAGAAATCATCTGAAGTCCTTTCTGCCACTACTTATTAAAATCTACTATTACTGCTTTATTATTCTCTTATTATTGTAATAATATTGCAATTTACAATTGTTTAATGATACAGTAAATATATTATGTTTGTAATTGGAATTATAAATATAATATACAGGTATCCCTTCTATAACATGGTAGATAGTAGTGTTGAACATCAAACATTGATGTCTAGAGGCCAATGCTTTATGAACATTCGATGTTTTTTCTGTTTGTCTTAGAATTGACATTTGTTAAGTGGTATTACATATTTTTATAAATGGAATTTTTTATAATTGGTGATGATTTTACTTAATTTTTTTAGTTTTTCATTAGGAAAATTGAACAATCCATCTGGCAATATTGATTTAGTACCTAGATTTGTTACTGTTATGTGAGACCTGCCTGAAGCATTTTAATATTATTATTTTTTTTTTCAAATATTAATTAAAACCAAAAGTGTTTCGAAGTATATATACTTTTGTAGCTCAGTAAGTATGCCTTCAAAAAGCTTTGTTGCAACATTTTGCTAAAAATAAAAGTAATTCTGCAACTTGCATATATTGTTCAAAAGAACTGAAAACTAATGATAGTACTACAAATTTAAGATGTCATCTTGAAAGCAAACATCCACAAGTTCATGGAATTCAGAAAGAATTGCAGAAGGAAAGAAAAAGTTATCAAGACACTGAGGAAGCATCATCATCACAACCTCTCCCAGCAAAACAAAGAAAAATTTCCGAAGCATTTAAGAGCATTGAGCAGTTTAAATCAGGTGTAATTAACCGAATAATCTGACAGCTCAAACACGTGAAAAACAAAAAATTAAATTTTTATTTCCGTAGGACTTTCGGCTTAATGAAGCCATCATCAGCAGTTGTTTTTTCGAATAAGAATAATCATTAGAATATATTCTACGGAAATAAAAATTAAATTTTTTTTTCGCGTGTTTGAGCTGTCAGATTATTCGATTAATTATATATAAAAAGAAAGTGAAAAGTGAAATTATAGTATTATAAACATTTCTTTAAACCAGGTGGATCAGCATAAAATAAGATAAATCAAGCTCTTATATTTATAGTGTGTAAAGAAAATAAGTTGAGAATTGTGGATTGTGAAGGTTTTCAATATTTCATAAAGACACTAGCACCTCTATACAAAATTCCTTCTCTACAAATGATTAAAAGAATAATTTCTAATAAATATAATATGGTATCCATAGTGGAACAGTAGCTGAAACAGAAATTTTACTCATTGACCACTGATATATGGACAGACATCTAGAATAGAGGTTAAATTAGCTTGACTGTTCAGTTTATAGATGAGGAAAATAAACTATGCAAAGTAGCATTGAATGTATTTATATTGGAAGAATACCATATTAGCAATTATCTAGCTAATAAACTGAAGCAGTTGATAAAATACTAGGAAATAGATGAAGAATATGTTAATGCAGTTGTTACTGACAAAGCAAAAAAATATTTAACATCAATGTTAGAAAACATTGGTCCCAAAAACATTAATGCTATCTTTCGATGGTTTTACCTAGGTGGGACCATCCATCAAGGTAATCCATCGATAGGATCATCCATGGAAAGGTAACATCAATTTTATCTTGTGATGGATGGTCCTATCAATGTTCAACATTAGTGGTTACCATTACATTAAATAGGTTCCTAAAAAAAATACTGTGTTGTGTGAAACTGTTATTTGAGACCTGGAGCCAATACAAAAAGGAGAGTTATGTTCCAAAACCAATAATTCCACATAAGGAACTTATTTTTATTAAGAATATCAATAACACAAAACAAAGAAAAAATATATAAGTAAAACCCTAAAAAACAATATATATAAAACAAAAGGAAAGAAAAAAGTATACAGGGATATATAATGTTCATTTAATAATTATATCTTCCTTACCACTGTTTGGTTAAAATGAGAATTTTTCTTTTTAACAATATCAATTTCACTTTCTGAACTATTTTATGCATTTAAAATTTGCATATTTTCTGCTCTACAAATTCTGTAATCTAATCTGCTACAAAATAATTGTTCCTTAACATATACCCAGAAAAATTTATGAATAAAAAAGTTTTTCTTCTCTTTCATATTCCTCTATCGAAGAAAAAAAAACTTATTTTTTATCCAAGAATTGAATTTTGGAACACCAAATATTCAATTGTTACTAATTAATTTCAAATTGAAATCATCCCTTTTACGGCAAACTAGCGAAATTGCATTTATGATTAATTTTAGAAAAGTATTTCCCAATGATTGTGTGTGTATTGTATGTCCATAGTGTGGATTTACAAGAATTAATGAAAATGTTTTGTGTTATAGGAGAATACACACAATTTTCTAAAGGTGTTAAGTAAAAACCATGTTGTAGAAGTATCTGCTATATAAGGGTTTCTACAATTTTCAGATTGTGTTAGAGCAAAGCTATGTTGTAGGAAATCGTGTTATAGGAGGGATACCTGTAATTACTAATTAAGTTCATAAATAGAACAAAGAAAACTCAAATTTTAATCAGAAAAACAAAAACATTGAGACTTTCAAGAAAATTATCTATACAAAACCATTTTTTTGGACATCATATCCTTCATTTATTCAGTTGGAAGAATAAGATAGACAAAGAGCATATCTTGCCAAAAGTTATTAACCCTTTGCACTCCTGTGTCAATACGTTCTTGACAGGCCGTTGATCCTGTGTCAATACATTATTGACAACTCTGTTGTCAATAATGTATTGACAGGGTCTGGTTCCCTTATTTTTATTTATATTGAAAAATAAATTTTCAAAATATCATTTTTTGTCATATTTTTTATTGTTTTATCATAGTAACCAAAATTTTGCTAAAATGTGGATTTTTAATTAATTTCTTAATTGCTTTTTAATCGGATTTACTAATATAAGTGCCATCTTTGGACCACCAAAAATTCAAAAACGGATTGTCCGAATTTGTCCGATTTGCTCTATCACGTTCCACATTTCCTTCTTAGTTTACCTGTACTTTTTTTTACAGATATCTTGATCCAATAAATTATAATTTGGGAAAACCCCTTGTAAATAATATGATTTTAGCACTTTTTCACACACAAAATTTGATAGTTGTAAATAATATGATATTAGCGTTTTTCACACATAAAATTTGATAAATTAATTTTCTTTAATCATTTGAAAAATTAAATTTAAATTGTGAAATTTCATCAAAATTTAATACATGAGCTATCATCTCACTGGATGAGCTACTCTGAAGTTAAATTAATAACTTTTTAACAAAAGCAATTTTAATAAAGACAGATTTTATTTATGAATTTTTATCTCAAGCATAATATATATATTAAATTTTTGAAGATTGTAATGCTGCTATAACAATGAGAGAATTTATAAAATAGTAATAATAGATTATTGATCAGAAACATCTTATTAAAATAAGATTTTTAGTACTAAAATTTGAAAGCACAATTAAGAATCAAAATTAAATTTTAATCAAATTTTATTATTTAAAATCTGATTTATATATATAATTTTATTTTTGTATTTACAAAAATAAAATTAATGGATAATTTTATAGCTATTTAAATTTGGATAATTTTTTATAGCTACTTTTAATTCATTCAAATCATATATAAAATAAGTAATTATGAAATGTTAGTTATATAAACTTGGAATATTATACTATCTCATTTCATCAAGTCTAACAAGATACAATTTTTTCACATTTTGTCATCTCTGAAATCAAGGAATGTTTTAGAATTGAGGGCTTATTACAATTAATTAAAATAGTAAAAATATTTAGAATAAAGTGTCGTAATCAAAGTCTATGAATTATTAAAATTTGATACAATTACCTATAATAATAATAATAATAATAATACAGTAAAACCTCGATTTTACGGACCTCAATTTTACAGACTTCGGATTTTATGGACACCATCCCAAAAAATAAAATAAATAATATTAATACAATATTTGGATAAACTATCTATAGTATAGCTACATCCAGCATTTCTTATCTGCACTGGTGCGTGTAAAATAAAGCATTCATTTATTGCATAATGTGTCGTTTTTATTTTAACTTACCTAAATTTAATATACATGTATGTAGGTAATTTAATTTAAAATACTCTATGTAAAATAATACAGTTTTTAGGCATAAGTCACATTAATTAGTACAGGTATGTTGAAAATGCTAATTAATGTTTATAAAAAAACATTAATTAGTACAGGTATGTTGAAAATGCTAATAAATGTTTTTTAAAAAAATTTTACTTCAATTTTACAAACTTTACGATTTTACGGACTAGTCTTGCCCCCTATAGTCCGTAAAATCGAGGTTTTACTGTAATCCAATATTTACTTGTGTATGTTTGAACTTTGCATCAAGTAATTATTTTGCACACTGATATTTGTTTTAATTTTAGTGATAGATAGGTATATGTATTGAGTTTTACTGTCATTTGAATTCCTCATTAATATTTTAAATGCTTTTAACATTATTACATTATTATTTTGAATTGAAATAAAAAGTTATCGTATATGCAAAAAAGACAGCAACAAAATGAACATCATCATTAGATAAATCACTGCATTTCCATAATTATTGGCAAAGCATATTAATTATATTCTTGTGAATTTTTTTTGTTAATTCTTGTGCTGGCAAAGTGTTGGCAACTAGAATTTTTTTTAGACTGTGGATATATAATTATGCTTCTAATATCATATTTGAAATTGCTTATTTATAATTGCTCTTTCTTGGGATAACTTTATTCCACCAGAAACTTTCTATATTTAGTATGGTCATCTGTTAGGTGAATTTTTGTTGTATTTTTTGAAAATTTTTAATCTGCAAATTATAAGGATTAGGGGGAAGTAATATTAATGAATATTAGTTTTATTTTTATTGATGATGATGATGATGCTGAAAAATCGCTCCTTATCCATCATTTCTTGTTACAATTCTATTCAATTACTTGATTTTACTTAATATTCTGAAAATATTTTTTTATTTTGAAACCTATTTTTTTAGATTAATGTTCTCATTATAAAGAAGAAAAGAAAAACTTTAAAAATATCTAAATGTGCGAAACGTATACAATAAGACCCCGCTTAATGTTGCTCCGTTTAACGCTGTTTCGATATAACGCAGTTTTCTTTCGATTTCTATATTTTAATTGATTCACTTTGGTGCGGTTTTTCAAACTGTTATTCTTACATAAATCCGAAATCGCACAAATTTTTTCTTTCATACCCCTCTGTCATCTTGCAGTGCATTTGATATCAGAGCAGTGCAGTATATACGAAAATATGTATGCTGTGGTCACAATTCGTATTTATGATCAGTCATCAACATTATTTTACAGTAATAAAAATAACAATTATACAGTCATCAATGTTATTTTACAGTAATAAAAATAACAATTATCTCATTTTAGTTGTTTTAATCTGAATGCCTGCCACTTCAAACTATAATTCCTTAAAGTTAAAACGTTTTTCTTTCATCAATATTTTTTCGTTGTTTATAGTTTGCTGCATCGTGATTACTGCCTTTTGGCTTTTTATTTTCTAATTTTAAGAATTTTTTCATGAATGTTTTATGAATACAAATAATTTTCAAATTTTAAGAATTTTTTCATTTGAATGATTTATGAATCTCAAATCGATATTAACAATAAAATGCCTATAATTAATGATGCTTTTTGTTCTTAAAACTTTTTATTTTCTAATTTTAAGAATTTTTTCTGATTACTACTCTTTGTTCTTAAAACTTTTTATTTTCTAATTTTAAGAATTTTTTCATTGAATGATTTATGAATGCAAGTCGACATTAGCAATAAAAATGTCTATAATTAATGTAATACAATAAAAATAATACATGTTACAAAATATAATTTAAAAAATACTATACATATATTTTTTATTCACTGTCCTGTTTCACCTTTCCTCATTATTTACATGTTAAAATGACCTCGTTTAACACTGTTTCATTTAGCACTTTGTTTCCTTGGAACATATCCTCAGCATTAAACGTGGTTTTATTGTATATATTTATTGCTGTTATCACTTTATAGCCATCAATTGCTAGAGGTACCATTACTGTCAAGTCATTGTTTTAAATTTATGAGGATTCACTCCTCTTGAGTTTGAGACCCCCGCCCCATACCACCCGGTCATCGTCAGTCTACAGTAATCTGAATGTTAATGTTAACCTCCAAGTCCGTTAGCTTTTGTAGAAATAACAATACTGGTTCCATTCTAAGCAAGAGAACTTTTATTAGATTCAACTTAAAAACCTGCTTAGGAACAAAAGTTAGTAAATACAAACTTCTAAAAAAAAAACTGAAGTTCTTCTGACGAAAAAACAGTTGCGGTTGAGACGCCGGGCCAATGATCCTCTAATACAGCGTTTCTCAAACTGTGGGTCGCGACCCTAAAAGGGGTCGTGAAGCGAAATTCTGGGGTCGCAAAAATTAAATTCAAACACTTGAATTTCAGTTTATATGTAATTTCACAAACGTCCAATATTTAAAGTATGACAACATATGAATTTTCGGTGTGGTTGGTTGGTTGTGTTCATCTTAATAAGTGTGTAAATGACTTATATACTTGTACGTTTTATTTCATATTTAATACCTGGGGTCGCGAAAAATCTCATAAATTAAAAATGGGGTCGCGAAAAATCTCGTAATGAAAAATGGGGTCGTGAATGAAAAAAGTTTGAGAAACGCTGCTCTAATACTAACAATGAAATACAAGTTCACATCAAAGACAAAACACAGATGAAAAAGCACCAGACAAACTCACAGCCATCAGAAGAAACCTTGCTTACACCACCAACAGTATTTATACTGAACTAAATTTACATAAAACATAATTTTGTCTTTTTAATTTAAACTATACAAATAAATAATTATTATCTATCAACTCTTCTCTATTAATGATTATGAAAATTTTGTTAATAATAATTAATAAAATTTTTATAATCATTAATTTGTAATAAACTAACAACATAAACATCAAACTCTCGAAGAAAACATTTACAAGATGGCAGTGGCGACGACAGAGAGCACACACCTTCCTCAGTAAGAAAAATTTGTTTTTTCCATATAACAAAAAGTTTCCTTTAACTTTCATTCCTCACAAAATGCATATATACCAGAGCAAAGACTCGATATAAATGGATTATAAATTAAAATATATGAAAAAATTTAGTTAATATTTATTAATTTTATAATATTCTGTCATAATTACATTTTGAGTATGAATTTTCTTATACAAAAATAGAGTAAAAACAACCCGGGCATGGTGTTTAGTCTCCCAACAGCCTGATAAGTAGAGCTGTCTGATGCTTATGTTTAAACACCCTTCACACTTTGTTAAATATTTATTTGAAAAACAACATAGAGGCAATTTAGAAGAAAAATAGAGGATTATTGGTTGATAGAGGTGGATGTTACAATTCAGTAGTATGCAAACAAATGATACAAAAAAAATTTCTTTTAAACCAAATGAAAAAATTAGTATTAATTAATAAAAATGTTTTCTTTGATAAATAATTTAAGTATTTTAATCTTAATGAAAATTAAATATTTTACAAAACATAAAGTATAGAGAATTAATTCTTTTGCCGGGCTAACCTTGCTAAAATTCAAAATTTTTATAGCATTGTAGAAAACATAATCTTTCAATATCATAAAAGCAAGATTCTGAAAATTTCAACAAAATGCTAAAATAAAAAAATATACTTTAATAAATAAAGAAAATACATAGTTGTTGACTTATGAACGACTTCCATTCTGACTGACAGGTCATAAGCCGATCTGGTCATATATCAGCCATATTTATTAACAATATTCATGTGCAACAAATGCTTGAAAGCAACTGAATTTATGAGAGAGAGAGGGCACTGCTGGCATATGTGGGAGGTTTTGTTGCCAGATGCTCCCATAGTTATCGTACACGCAGTTGTCTGATTTATTATTAATTTATTTATAATTTATATTTTTTTGTGGTTGTAAGTGCGGACGGTCATTAGTCACATAGGTCGTAAGTTGATGACCAAGTATACTACAATTTATATAAATTTAAATTTTCAAAAAATTTTGAATATGAATTGTATGTATTACAGAACTCATAACTACAAGTTTTACAGCATAAAAGTGTTAATTTAGGTTTTTATTCTTTTTATGATGCTGGAGATAATACTGTGTCTTGCAATCAATGGTGCTTTAGATTTGATGAGATATGATATATTAGAAATACTGATATACGTAAAAAGAACATAACAAAGTATAACATATCTATTTTACATAAAACAATTATGTTATACAGTAGGGCCTCAACATTTGTGGGGGTTACATTCACAAAAATTGGCGCAAAAGTTGAAGTTAAGATCCTATGGGAAAACGGAAGTTGGGGCTGGAGTGTATCTACTTAATGTGGAACAATAAATAGTATGTATAGTACTATATAATTACTTTTAATATTTATTTAAAATTATTATTACAATGAAGAAAAAGTTAAAGTACAGTACATACCGGTTGTATGTTATATACTGTATAACAAACAACCGGTATGTACTATAAACACAACGTAGAAAGATTTCCCAGAACTAACATTTTTGTTCTTGTACAGAAATCTGTGTACGACTCTAGAAAAGGTTTCAACAAGAGGTGATGGTGCTGATGATGTCTAGCCTCGTACTACACATCTGCAGTGAAAGGATTGTTTATGTCAAGTTTCTCTTTGTGCTTCTTTTATTGTGATATCATACTGTTGCCACTTGTTGATGGATACGAAAAAGTCTCTGTTACTGGATATTCAATTTTCTTGAAGAAAGAGGGAAGAGTTGGCTGCTGGGCTTTTCTTCTCATTTCATTTGCAAAACTTTGTAGGGAGCCAGTAGGTTATCTAGTCCATTTTTGAATTTCATACTTCGTTCCATTATAGGATCAGCTGCTATAACCTCTTCAGACAATTCATCTGCAAGTTTCAAGATCTTATTCAAGTTTGCTGAAGTGAACTTCACTCTGTCTTCTGAACTTTTTTCTTCTTCCTCTTCAGATGATTCAAGCATTCCTTCCAGATCATCATGAGAATTCACGAATTCTTCAACATATTCCTTTGTTATAGTATCCTGAAATCCTTCACTGAATAATCTTTGAGCAACATCAACTGTGCAATTCAATTCCTCTTCGATTTCTGCAAGAGGATCAGTATAATCAATAACAACATCTTTCCAAAGTATCAACCAAGCAGCATTAAGTGTGCTTTTTTTCAGTTCCTTCATGGACTTACAAATTATTGTAAGAGCATGGGCGATTGTAAATTCCTTCCATGCGTTTTTCAAAGAAATAGCAGGATTAGTCCGATGATGCTAGAAATATGTTCTGAAAGTGTCGTATGTAATAGCTCTAAAAGTCTTTATAATGCCTTGATCCATAGGCTGCAACAATAAATTGGTGTTGGGAGGAAGAAACACAACTTCGACCTATGGATGAGCAAGCTGTAATTCTTCAGCTGGATGTCCAGGTGCATTATCGAGAACAAGCAAAACATTAAATGCTAAATTTTTAGCCTTTAGGTGACGTTCCACTTCATTCACAAAGCAGTGATTGAACTAATCCATAAAAACGGAAGCTGTTACCCAAGCTTTTGAATTGGCTCTCCAAAAGACGGGGAGGCAATTTTTGTTTATCCCCTTTAGTGCACATGGATTTAGAGACTGATACAGTAGCATTGGTTTTTACCATAAAGTCTCCAGAGGCATTGGCACACATCATCACAGTTAATCTGTCTTTAGCTGCTTTGAAACCTGGCGCTCGTTTCTCTTTCCTAGCGATATATGTTCGGGTAGGCATTCTCTTCCAAAAGAGCCCTGTCTCGTCCGCATTAAAGACTTGTGGTTGATAACCCTTTTCTTCGATTATTCTCTTTAATTCCTCTGGATATTTAGCAGCTGCATCATAATCTGCAGAAGCCAATTCTCCTGAAGGCGATAACAGTTCCTGAATTTGTCAAACCAACTGCTACTTGCAACTTATCACCTGAAGATTCCGCAAAGCGTTTATAGAGCTTTATGGCTTTGGCTTTTATTATAGCCTTACTTATTGAATATTCTTCTGGTTCTGGTCTTCTATCCACAAGTACAGCGCCTTTTCTGTTTTCTCTATGTTCTTATCTCTTATTTGGGAAGTGTGCTTTAACGATAATGGAGTACCACCCTTTATGCTATGCCTAATTCATTTTCCTTTTTTTTTTATCAACCTTACTGTAGATTCATTTACACCAAAAAGTCTACCCACTTCAACGTAAGTCTTTCCCTCTAGCAACATATCGAGAACTTCCAGTTTCTTTGAAAGGGTCATCACCGATTTTAAAAAGTCTACCCACCTCAGCGTAACTCTTTCCCTCTAGCAACATATTGATAACTTCCAGTTTCTTTGAAAGGGTCATCACTGATTTCACATGCTTACAAATATGAGAAGTTGTCGACTTCTGACTAGCTTACCAATTTTGCATGCTTACAAATATGGGAAGTTGTCAACTTCTGACTAGCTGGTCTTTTTCCAAACATGATGATGTATCCTAGCACTCGATAAAATTAAGAAAATATACGAGCATAACCATAAAGTCCCGGATATCAAAAACCAAAACTTAAAGCATAGAGTCCCGGATGGCGAAGCAAAAACTACAGTAATTCGGCAATTTTTTTATGGATAGAATTAAGAAAATGTACGGGCATAACTGTAAAGTCCTGGATATCGAAAACCAAAACCAAAGCATAGAGTCACGGATGGTGAAGCAAAAACTACAGTAATTTGGCAATTTTTTTTTGAACTATGCGTCTAATCTGTTGCTAATAGAATAAATTGTGATGTTAATATAAATAAATACTGTACTGTACTGTATACAGAAATTTTTATTAAAAAATTTACAGAAAAATTTCTCCCTCGAAAGGGGAAAACCGTGAATAAGCAAAGTGCGAATGCCGAAAAGCTGTACAAGAAAGTCGGACACGATTGAGGAATCCGCAAATGTTGAGGCCCTATTGTACTTACTCATAAACAAGCATTTAAGCACGAAAAATTATAATTTTTAATGTTATCAGAATATATATAAAAGTGCTGTTGGCTTTTTAATGAAATTCTTTGATTAGTCTCCTCACAAAACAGAGAATAAAATGATAAAAAATTACAAATGCACAAAATGATTTCCAAAAATGAACAATGCAAATCAATTTAAGCATTATGACTGTATTGTTACTAATACTGTTTTTGTTATAAATAACTTTATAATCTTTAGTATTTAGTATAATAATTAACACTTACTCTTATTAATCCATATGTAATAATTAATTTTATTCTGAATTTTAATGATTGTAAATATAAAGTGAATGTACAGCTCCGGCCAAAATGTTTGTCACTTTCAACTAGGCGCTGGAAACCGGAAATGCGTCTAAGGGGCTTTGCTTAAAGCTTTTTGTGTTTCTAATAGAATAAATTGTGATATTAATATAAATAAATACTATATCGTACTGTATAAGTAAATTTTTATTAAAAAATTTACGGAAAAATTTCTCCCTCAAATGGCAAAAACCACAAATAAGCAAAGTGCGAATGCCGAAAAGCTGTACAAGAAAGTCGGACGTGAATAAGCGAATCCACGAATGTTGAGGCCCTACTGTATAGTACTTAATTTATGAATAGAACCTGACAGACATTATTCTTAAATAATAATGATAGGAAAATTGTTTAGAATTGTTATATTAACATTATAATAAATTTAAATGCCAGTGGTTAAGAATTTTTGACCATGGGTTCTTTAATGAAAAATATTCAATAAATTATTCTTAACAATTCTTTAAATTTATGAAACGTCATTAATTTACATCCTGTATGTAGGTCTAATTATCACGAGTCAAATGATTGTAGATAGGAGAATGCCTGTATTTATAATGTACAGTTCGTTCCAAAAAGGTATTCACCTAAGCGGAAGATGTTCACTTCCTTACAATATTTACAAACCAATGAGATTAATCAGTTCAAGTGCAAATTCAAGTTTGCAGAGCTTTGGACGATTCCATTTATTTTTTCTAAGCAACAGGGTTAGGTAGGCTTAATGACAGGTGTTCAATCATTTTTTCTGAAAATTGATTTTGAGCATTTATTAGGAAAGCTTCAGTTTAAATTTTTTTTATGTTAGTAATTTAGGCTAAATGGAGCATTATGTAGTTGTAACTAAACAAGTAATTGAGCAATAAGTTGTTAAAGCACCAAGCAAATGCACCGGCAATAACATAATGGCAACTATGGGAAGTATTTTATTTTATTGTTTTATTCGAAAATCTATGCTTCTTTCTGCATTTATAAAATTAAAAACTATTCCAAAACAATTCTCATTTAGTGATTATTTATAGTGACAATTCCTAAATGTTTAAGTAGAATTAAAACAAAATTATATATACAGTGGATTCCACTTAATTCGGACAGCCCCGTAATTGGGACAAATCTCAAAGAACGGAAACCAAACTAATAAACTAATGTAATTGGGACAAATCTCAAAGAACGGAAACCAAACTAATAAACTAATAAAAACAGTCGATTCTGCTTAATTGGACCACCAGGCCAAATCTCAAAGAATGGAAACCAAACTAATAAACTAATACATAATATTATTATTAATACAGTGGATTCCGCTTAACTGGGGCAACGCATAATTGCGCCAAATCTCAAAGAACGGAAACCAAACTAATAAACTAATACATAATTTATCGGAAACCAAACTAATAAACTAATACATAATTTAAACGCTTAATTGGGAGAAACCAAATTAATAAACTAATACATAATTTAAATGCTTAATTGGGACCACTTTTACCTAACTGGGACAGTAGCAGAAAAAGAATTTTAATTTTTGATATATTTTAGGGATTTTTCAAAAGTATGGCAACACTACGTATTTTACTTGTTGTGTGCTTTCTTAAAAAAATCCTTATATAAAAATTATAACTTTATTGTGCCAGTAATTTTTCAAGTTAAACCTTTCTACAAGACAATACAGACACAGTGGAGCCGTTGTTTCTTCGCATCTATTACATACACATTGCTGACACACTATCGCTGCACTAATATAAACATCCATTCTTTAGTAGAATTATAAGTAAATATCATCATTGATAAATAATACATAACAATACTGTATTCAGCAACACTAGCATGATGAGAATCACTTATCTATCGTCGTGAGTCTGGCAAGTGTGCGTCTACTTAAGAGTCTATTGTTACTATATCTAGCGATATTCATTTACAGTGTCGATGTCAAGAAATGATTTTACACTTTCAAGTAAAATTGCTTGGCTGGATAAAATTAAAAAAGCACTATTTAAAATAAAGCTATCGTAGACTCGCTGATATAACTGGTGTACCAAAATCAAAAGGCCGTGGTAGACTCACTGAATAAACCAAAATCTACCATAGTGCGTCTTCTACAAAAAGAAAATCAACTGCGTAAGGAGTGGGCATTACCAAATCTACTGTAGTGCATCTCCTACAACAAGAAAATCAATTGCGTGAGGAGTGGGCATTACAGAATGCATCTCTTACAAAAAGAAAATCAACTGTGTAAGGAGTGGGCATTACACATTTTCTACAACAAGAAAATCAACTGTGTGAGAAGTGGGCATTACAGAAAGAAATTTCAGGAACATTTAAAAGAAAGCGTGATGGAAAAGATCCAGAAGTCGAAGAAGCATTAGATCAATGGATTTTTATAGTTAGCGGGCGAGGTGTGAATATCAGCAGCCCCACTGTTGAAGAAGTCAGAGGAGATTGGTAAAAAGCTAATAATTAGGTACCTATTTTAATAAAGCATTAAAATAAGTATATAATCTAAATTTACTAGCCAAATTATAGCCCTTGAAATTTTAACGGTAACAATAATCTAGATTTACTAGCCAAATTATAGCCCTTGAAATTTTAATGGTAACTTTTAATGATTAGAAAGAATTTAAATTCTTTCTAATCATTAAAAGTTACCATTAAAATTTCAAGGGCTATAATTTGGCTAGTAAATCTAGATTATTTGGAATATGTTCCCTTGATGTTTGTTGATTGTATTATATAAAGTTTAATAGGTACGTAATTATTATTTTTTACCTATTATTTACCTACGAATTACATATTTTATTTTAGATTTTATTACTACTTCGTTTAATTGGGACAGCTGCCTAATTGGGACAAAATGGCTTTGTCCTAATTAAGCAGAATCGACTGTAGTTATTTTGGTTGCTTTATTGTTTATTTAAATGTTTATGTATAATTTATTATTTCATATTTTACTTTACATAAAACAAAAATGTCTCTTCTGTTTCTTAAATAATTTGAACCATTATCTGCCATAATACTGTATACAAGAATGCTTAGTGTGTGATTAATGATTTCCAAAGATTTAGCATACTATGTGAATTTGCACTGATAAGGTAATATATTCAATATAAAAAATAATTTTTCTAAATGAATTTTTTCTCGTAAAAAATTAGAGCTTATGATAAAAAATAATTTATGCAGAATCAAAAATAATGAGGCCTATATAGTGAAGCAGAATTGTTGATGTCACTAAAATTGCATTCAGAATTGCCACATACTTTTATATACAGTGCAATATATATGCAATGTATATATGCAAATATGTATTTATTAAAATTATGTAATATTTTTAGTAAAATAATAGTAAAGGTAAAATTTATTTAGTCTATAATAAGAATTATAATAGTGATTGTCAAAAATAGAGAGATATAATGCTTTATTGCAATCCATCATCTAACAGTAGTATGGCATATAGCACAATACTATATTTACAGTTTTAAAAAGATTTTCAGGAAATTTTTTATATTAGATAATCAATGATTGCTTATTAGATAATATCTACAACTGCATTATGATGAACCATTCTCCACTAACTAATCATCAGTGCAAATTATGAATTGCACTAAAATGAAGTCCTTATTAAATGAAGCTGCAAAATGCAAGGTATTCTTATACTTTTGATTATCTGGACTGATGGAAAATTTTATGCAGAATAATTAGATAACATTAGCTAATGGATTATCTGTAAACTAGTTAGCCCCTGGGCACTGTGCCCAAAAACACCAAAAAGAATCATTTTGAGTTATTTCTTGCAGCTTTTGTTTTTGGCTGCAATTAATCTGTGTTCCTTTAGCTGAATTGTCTTTTGAACATGTCACCTTTTTTTTATAATTGTTGTTGTAATATTTTTGCTGCTGAACTCTTGTATGCATCCATAGCCTGTTACCTATAATAAAAATGGCAAATACAATGAAGAATGCATGTGCTGCATTGGCTTTTATAGACTTAAGACTGTGTTGCCCCTGATGGATCAAAGTAGGTAATAATTATAATTATCATAAAAATAATTATAATTTCTGAAATGAATATTATTTAAATGAAATGTTATGTAACCTCGGTGAACGAATGCAAACTGAATCCTTGGACCTAGGAATAACAAACATTTCTGGATTGAAAAAGCCAGAAATTAAAGTCAAATAACAAAACGAAGTATACAAATATAAATAGGAAGTAAACTATGATAATTTAAAACAAAATTTATATAAAAAGATTGGGATTTAGTTTTCTAAAAGACGCAATTAAAGATTTGAAGTGAGAGTTTGAGTTTAGGTTTTCTAAAAGACGCAATTAAAGATTCGAAGCGAGAGAAAATAGTAAATGATTAAAGATTCAAAGCAAGAGAAAATAGTAATGGCAGCACTTTTGGTCCTGATTTGCACATGTGCAGAAACATGGACTTTCACACACACATTCCTTTATTATATATGATTTTCAATGACACACTAGAAAATGTTAATATAATTGTTTAGAAGCTTTTTAAAATGTTCTAAAATCAAATACAGTAAGTTTGACTTTACATGGTACACTGAGGATAACTTCCAAATAGGCTGAAAATGTTAATCCAAAAAAAATTTATTTTCAAACTAATCTGGTATTTGTTGAATATTTAAATAAAAGCAGATGTTTATATGAAGAGTATTTTCAATGGCACTTTTACAGTATATTTGAAAAAAATATAAATATATATATATATTTAACTTATTTGAAATAGTTCTGGAATTTTTGTTTGTTTTTAAGAATCCTCAAGGTTTCTAATGTCTGAAAACATTTTTCTCAAACTATTATATCATTGTATTCAAAATCTCATTGATTCATTTTTTAAAGAAATAGCACAACACTGTTTTATATTAACTATGACTACTGACTGTACTTGTTAGTTTGTTGTTCAAATACTTCTGTTATTTTCCTCTATAGGAAAATAGAGGAAAATAACAGAAGTATTCTGTTATTTAATAACTGTTTTCTAACAGAAGTAATATCTGCATCACTCTGAAATCTTGATTCATATGAATCAGTTTTTAACTGTTTATCTAGATTTTTTTTGTTAACATTTTTAAAGATAAACTACTTGTAATCATTGAATGTTAGATGCTTTTCTATTAACTACAGCAATTTTTTGCATGTTTTGATTTTACTTTAAGATATTCAGATAAATAAAAGATATTATGTTTGAAACTTTTTCCAATGACATGCATTATTAAAATCTAGTTACTCCCTGTTGATATTATGATTTTTCTTCTAATTAGTCATTGAAATGTTTCTTTTGATATTGTAAGAAGTATCTCAATTTCAGCAAAATTAAAATATAAAAAAATATGCAGCTAAAAATCATGGAAATATTATATTTTCATAATTTTATTTAGTTGAATTCTAACACTTATAATTTATCAGTACATCTTCAAAATAAATAGAAAAAGATTAAAATTACAAATAGCATGCATTAATGCTTATTGCTGAATGATTGTTGAATGAAAATGAAAATGTTCTTAATAATAATAATAATAATAATAATAATAATTAATAATAATAATAATAATACAATATAGTACATAAATTTTTTTGAGAAATTCTGGACTGATTTCAGTGTGAAGAGATATGTATAAATGAACTCATTTATCAATAATGAATCACATATTTTGAAATATGACAGGATATTAACCACACCATGCACACAAACATAAGATAGTTACAACTGATTTTATTCATTGATTTGTAACTACTGATGAAACTGATTTACCACGTATCAGCAGAAACAAAACAGCAATCAAAACAATGGAAACATGATGATTCCCCATCACTAATAAAGTCAAAGTTCATTTTATCTGCAGGAAAGGCTATAAAATTTGTTTTCTGGGATGCTAGAGTGATATTAATGATTATATTCCACATGATCAATCAGTAATACACTGCTGGCCACACAAAATGTAACACCAAGAAAGACCAGAGATATCACAGCAAAATTTATTTGGCAGTAACACATTGTACAAAGATCAGAAGATTCAAATTACAGCCTCTTATGAAGTGTGGATGATGACAAAATCAGTATTTATTGTAGCTGCCATTGTTGGCTATAAGCACTGCCACATGCCTTGGCATAGAATCAAAGAGGCTTTGGATGTATCCTTGGGCTATAGCAGTCCATGCGGCTTCCACATATTGCCAAAGTTGATGTGGTGTAGTAGCAGGTGGTGTATCCCGGGCCAGTCGTTGTGCAACCATGGACCACATGTGTTTCGATTGGCAATAGATCGGGAGAACAATCAAGCCAAGGAAGCAGTTCAGTCTGATGGGTAAAGAAGAACTCATGAACATTGCGTGCCATATGTGGTCGCACATTATTCTGTTGGAATATGGCTGATGGCAAGTACTGAAGGTATGGGAGGACCATGGGCTCCAACACCTGAGAGATGTAGTGCTGGCTGTTCAGTGTACCGACAATGCATACTAGAGGGGTGTGGGAGTGAAATCCAATACCACCCCAAACCATGATACCAGGTGCAGGACCAGTGTGGCAATGCATAATGCAACAGTTCAGCAGTCTCTCACCATGGTGTTTCCAGACTCGAATCCGACCATCGTGGTGTTGCAGGCAGAAGCGGGATTCATCAGTAAAAACAATGTCGTTTCGTTCCGTTGTTCATCGCACCTTTGGCGGTGCCAATGCCTGTGGTTTTGAGTCGGGTAAACGAAACAATGGACGCTTTGCGGACATTCCACTCAGTTACAAACGATGTCAAATGGTACGAGCAGACACCGATTGATGCGTAACAGACTGAATCTGTTGTGCTATGGTTTGTGATGTGGCTGCGCAATCCATCACTGCCATGCGCACAATATGCCTGTCATCATGTGCAGTGGTGCAACGAGGTGGGTGTAATCGGCCTGTCGGTCCGTCATTCCCTCCTGCATCCAGCGATTACAAATCTGCATCACAGTTGCTTGGTTTCGTCCAACACGATGACCAATTTCTCTGAAGGATAATACACAATCCCTATAGGCTATTATTCTTCCTCGGTCGAACTCAGAAATGTGCTCAAAAGACGCTTGATGTCTTCTACGAGACATAGTTAAACAGCTTACGCAACTGCCGTACTTCAAATCGCCAATTTCTCCTCCCTTTATATAGTGCTTGCGGTTGGTGCTAAATCACCCGTGATGTGCGTCTGCGCTGCAACGCTAATGATTTGCATATCTCATCGCCGCAAATGCATGATGTAAATTTCGCATGATTTGCATGCTTCCTTCAGGATGTTTCATTTTGTGTGGCCAGCAGTGTAGACAATATTATTCTAATTTTTTGGACTATTTGAACAAAAATTTTGTGAAAAAACTCCAGATTATTAAAGAAAGACATATTTCATTAGGATAATGCACATGCCAATAAAAGTGGTAAAAATTCCTAAATTGAAGTGCAATTTGCTTTCTAAATCTTATTCACTTGTCTGATTTCCATCTATTCTCAAACCTGAAAAAGTTTATTTGTGGCAGATAAATTTTTTTTGATTTTTTTCTTATGATTATCAGAAAATGATAGTAAACAGCTATTTTGATGAATTGCATTTACATAATGGGATACAAGCACTGCAGCATCCCTGGACAAAACATGTTGAAGTTCGGAGAGATTGAAAATTAAAAAATATTATTCTTGGAATTACTCTTTCATTATCAAATTGTGAATTTTTCATATTGCCTTTGTATTGATATCTAAACATTCTGCTAAAAGAAAATAATCCCTAGTGACAATTTTTAGAATTAAACCATAATTAATAAATTGCAGTTTAATTCTAAAAACTTCCCCTAAGGGTTATTTGGCTTTAGTTTAATACCTGGTTATATCTTAGTTAATGGTATATTATTGTTAAAGAACTTTAAAGCCATCCTGTTACACTCACAAATATCCACATAAAAAACAAAGCTCTAAATAGGATAAAATATGTTATTAAAAAATGTTTTCAACCTTATCAGTAGGAGGTTGGCCTATTGATAAGGTCAAAAACATTTCTGTTAATAAAGTATTTTATCCTGTTTTGAGCTTTGTTTTTTATGTGGATATTATTATTATTATTTAAATTTGCATCACAAAATTCTATTCAAAATTTTTCATAATTATATCTTAGAAGTATTTCTTAAAAAAAAATAATAATAATGTTTTGAAAAAATATATATATATACATATATACATACACTAGCATACCCGTGCCCGGCGTTGCTCGGGCAGTTCATGGTGTAGTACAGTACTTAAGTTATCTTTCTCTTAAATTATAATCTTTTAGATGACCTTCAGGATTTTCTTCACGTATTCTGAAAATCTTTCCGGTATAGATATGTTTTCTATTTGAAACGTGTCTTTTCGAATGTTCACTTTCTTTTAGATGACCTTCAGGATTTTCTTCAATGTATTCTGAAAATCTTTTCTTTTAGATGACCTTCAGAATTTTCTTCAATATATTCTGAAAATCTTTCAGTATAGATACGTTTTCTATTTAAAATGTGTGTCTTTTCGAATGTTCACTTCTTTATCTTTCTTTCTCTATTAAAATTCTGTTGTATTATTTCTACGAATTACTCGATATTTTATTTATCCAATATTGTTGCATCCTGCAATCGAATAATTAATATTATAATATAAAGAATTCGTGGAAAAATACACGATTTCCACCTGGATAAATCCAAGTTTCCAGGAAGAATCTAGGCGCAGCCATTGAACTCCATTCTTCAACTATTCTGTTAAGGGTGTTAACTGTTAAGACTGGTTTTTAGTCCGACTCCAGCGTTGGAGTTTCAATCCAGAGCCATGGTTTACAGTGAAACTCCAGTCGACGCCAACGCCAGCACTAGCGTCAACGCTGGCCTCCGTCGAGAGTTGAAAGTTTTTCTACTTCACTCCGATGCATAGTGGGATCAGTCGGGTCGGTTACTATAGAAACACGACTACAAGTCGGGTCCGACTCTGACTCCGACACATAGTGGGATCAGTCGGGTCGGTTACTATAGAAACACGACTACAAGTCGGGTCCGACTCTCGAGTCGGACGCAGTGTGAATCCATCCTTATACGGAGATTAATAATACTTGCCAGTTGGAAAACTGCGTAAAACAGAAATATTCAATGAAATTATATAGAATTACTTTATTAACTACATTAATTGTATATTGTTTTCTATTTGTAGACAAAATAGAATCCCAATTATTCTACTTTCGCATTTATGACGCTCTTTATTATCTTAAACTGTTATCA
>AYEL01080256.1:0-25327 GCA_000484575.1 Olivierus martensii
ATCATTTTTACAAAGATCGTTATATTAATAATATAAATTAAAAAAATTTATAATATTAATATATTGGCAACTGACCATAAGTACAATTTTTAGTATGCTCATTTGAATAGAATGATCAATAAGCTAGAATCATGGTTCTGGTTTATGTTTTGAAAAAAGTTTAGAATTGCCAAAGGAAACTGACTTGAATATTTCCACAAATACATAAATAATAAACTGTACTATCTGAAAGCAAATTTTTGTATTTCTTTTTTTTTGTAAATCAAAGTGAAAAATTCAAAACTAAAAACTGTTTGATGATCAATATAAGTTTTTTTAAATATGTGAAGAATATTTATTTGTTAAATCATACAAATATTTTTTAATCTCAGAGTACTTAAGTTAGTCATAATCTTTTTAAAATAATAAAATGAAAGTTTTTTCTTTTTAAAAAAAAATTTTATTGTTTTATTACAATAATGATAAAATGCAATAATACAAATTTTTCTGGAAACTGCTTATAATTTTATTAGCAAAGTTCATTAAAACTCGTTGGAGTGTGGCCGGTGTAAACCAGGTGTTCCCAGACTTGGGTTCCCGGCCCCCGGAGCGGCGATCCGATGGATTGAAATGATCTGGTATTTTATTAAATAAATGCCAGATCATTTAACTATTTCTTGAAGTTAAATTTTTTTTATATATTCACTTAAAGGAAAATCTATAATATTTAGGGAAATGAAAACTATTGTGATAAAACAATAAAATGTTTTTTAAAAAAGAAAAACTTTCATTTTATTATAAATATATAATTTTATTAGATCAGTTTAAAATTTCATTTCTAGTTGTTCATTAATTAATATGAGAATGATGATTTTAATTCCATTTCAATTTGTACAAATACAATGTGGGAAGGGGATTAAATGTTTAACGTGATTGTCCAACAGAGCTAGACATTCAAGCCTAATGCCAATCAAAATATTTGTCAATACATTTTGCTTTCAGTAAGCCATCTGAGATCAATTCCAAGAACTGTTCTTCTGAATCTGAGAGGTTATTTAGTAATGTTTAAATAATAATGATAAAAGGGTTCAGTATCTAAAGTGCTGTATAATTCAGGATAATATAATGAATACCTGTCTTTAACAATGATAACAGCACTATTAGCAGCTGAGAAAACACCTTTAATAACATATAATTAAATTAAAACAAACGTTTTCGGCTCTTTCTTTACAGCCATCTTCAGATTTTTCACTACATATACAAAAATAATCGTTCTAGAATGCTTGCTATTCTAAAAGAGTTCTTTGTTCTAATTACCGTCTTTTTAAACTATAAATAGAAAAATAAAGCTACATACAAACATCCTAACCTAACAATTATTTTTTACATGTTTAGTATTAGTCCCTCAGATGTATACATAAATAATACCTCACGCAGATGCACATATGTTAATCTTTCATTCTAACTGCATATTTCTATGCTTTCGATATACTTACCACTTTTTCATTTATTAAGTTCTCATTATCTTGCCTTTTTACTATCTCTAATGATTCGGTTAGGTATTTATGCTTATTATTCGTTACCTTTCTTATTACTCTGGCTTTATCCCACCTTATCCTTATATCGTTTCCATAAGCTTCTATCGCTAGCGCTGTATTCAAGTCTCCGTTCCTTATGTCTCTCTTATGCTCGTCTAGCCTCTGCTCCAGAGTCCTGGATGTAACTCCTATATACTTTGCACACTCTCTTTTTTGTATCCTTTCTAATGGCACTTCATACACACCTGACTTCTCTATCTCTTCTAAAGGTTGTTTAACGTTCCTTAGGCTATTGTATATTGTGGGAAGTCTCCTACTCGCTATCTTCTTTCCATGGTTCTCTGCCAGCTTTCTCACAAAACCACATTTAGACAGGTTATGCGGTACTGGCATATATGTTGTTTTTCTCTCTTCATTCCTTTGATTAACTGACATGCTACTACTATTTTGGGCCCTATCACGCAATTTTCTTTCTACCTCTTCGTATATACTTAGAACAAACCGTCTTTTGTAACCATGCTCCATTCCGATTTTGATTATATAATCCAGTTCTCTTTTTCTATCATCCTCTTTCACACAGTATTGGATTGCCCTTTTACATAGGAATCTGAAGGCTGCCTTTTTATACCTTATCAAGTCTTTAGACCAGTTCGGAATTATTACCGGTTCATACTTAGGCTTACGATGGACTGATGTTATTATGCTACTTCTGTCTTTTATTATCTTAATATCTAAGTAACTTATTACTTCTTTACTCTTCTGCTCTATTTTTAGGGACAATCCGTATGTTTTTACTGTGAACTGCTCTGCCATTTTTTTCGACTTCTGACTTTTCCGACCATAACGTTAAAATGTCGTCTACGTATCTAACGTAGAACTTTAATGACGGTTTAAAACTATCCACAATAATCTTCTCCAGGCTTCTAATAGCTATTTCAGCAAGCACTCCTGCGATTGGGCTGCCGATTGGCACACCCTTAAACAGAAAATATGAATCGTAACAGATGGTATGAGCAATGTCCCTAAGCAGCGATTTACATAATCCCGATTCTGGCAGATTATCAACAATCTGTAAAATAACAAGCACGTAGGTTCTAAAAATAATGACGGGTACAGACTTTCAAAGTCATATTTAACAAACATGTCGTGCTCACTGCATTGTAATTTCTTAATTCTTTCCATTACGTCTATAGCAGCATTCGATGTTGATTTGATGTAACATCGAATGCTGCTACAGACGTAATGGAAAGAATTAAGAAATTACAATGCAGTGAGCACGACATGTTTGTTAAATATGACTTTGAAAGTCTGTACCCATCATTATTTTTAGAACCTACGTGCTTGTTATGTTACAGATTCTTGATAGAGAATCTGCCAGAATCGGGATTATGTAAATCGCTGCTTAGGGACATTGCTCATACCATCTGTTATAAAATGACCTGATATTTTATTAAACAATTATATGATATATTATATACATTGTACAATTATAATTATTATTAATTTTTTAATATTTAAAATATCAGATCATTTTATTTGCTTAATAGTTATATATACGAATTAATGTATGAGAAGATTATCAAATACAAAAAACGAACACGAAAATATTGTTTATAATAAACGATTCAAAAGACAATAATATACAAAAACTAATCATTCATAGAAAACATTAGATATTTACAAAAAATTTTATTCATAAAAATCACAAAAACCACTATTTACATCACATAATACAAAATATAATATACAAATATTAAAAAAATTATAATATATTTAATAAAATTCATATTTTGAAACTTTTAAATGCAAATCTCAATGTAACGAATTTTACTGACTTCATACTTTTTATACGATTTTCGGGATATAGTACTTTTTATATTTTTTATTCTAGAATAAATGTTAGATAAAGTTCTTCTTTTATAACTACCATTTGTTTATATGAACAAACTGTTGCATATTTAACTAGATTTTAGTTCATATTTTGTGTAATTATTGCTATTAAATTCTTCCTTTCTATCAATTGTACCTACATAAAATAATGTCTTTTCAAGACACAAAGTGTATTATTAATATTTTAAATTTCCATAATAAAGTGATAGCGACATCTGGAGACAGAAGTGGAATAAAAATTGGGTTCCCGGCCCCCGGGCAACGATCCGACCGGATTGGAGCCTTGGTGTGTGGCTGGGGTAAAACCAGGTGAGCCCAGACTTGGGTTCCCGGCCCCCGGGCAACGATCCGACTGGATTGGAGCCTTGGTGTGTGGCTGGGGTAAAACCAGGTGAGCCCAGACTTGGGTTCCCGGCCCCCGGGCAACGATCCGACTGGATTGGAGCCTTGGTGTGTGGCTGGGTAAAACCAGGTGAGCCCAGACTTGGGTTCCCGGCCGCCGGGCAACGATCCGACTGGATTGGAGCCTTGGTGTGTGGCTGGGGTAAAACCAGGTGAGCCCAGACTTGGGTTCCCGGCCACCCGGGCGTCGATCCGACTGATTGGCGCCTCGGTATGTGGCTGGGGTAAAACCAGGTGAGCCCACACTTGGGTTCCCGGCCCCCGGGCGGCGATCCGACGGATTGGCGCCTTGGTGTGTGGCCGCGGCAAAACCAGGTGAGCCCAGACTTGGGTTCCGGGCCTTCCGGGCGGCGATCTGATGGATTGGCGCCTCGGTTTGTGGCCGGGGTAAAACCAGATGAGCCCAGACTTGGGTTCCCGGCCCCCCGGGCGGCGATCCGACTGATTGGCGCCTCGGTTTGGGTTCCGGGCCTCCCGGGCATTATCCGATGGATTGGCGCCTCGGTGTGTGGCCGGGGTAAAATCAGGTTATCCCAGACTTGGGTTCCGGGCCCCCCGGGCTGCGATGCGATGGATTGGCGCCTTGGTGTGTGGCCGGGGTAAAACCAGGTGAGCCCAGACTTGGGTTCCGGGCCCCCGGGCGCCGATCCGATGGATTGGCGCCTTGGTGTGTGGCCAGGGTAAAACCAGGTGAGCCCAGACTTGTGTTCCGGGCACCCCGGGCTGCGATCCGATGGATTGGCGCCTTGGTGTGTGGCCGGGGTAATCCCAGGTGAGCCCAGACTTGGGTTCCCATGAGCCCAGACTTGGGTTCCGGGCGCCGATCCGATGGATTGGCGCCTTGGTGTGTGGCCAGGGTAAAACCAGGTGAGCCCAGACTTGGGTTCCCGGCCCCCCGGGCGGCGATCCGATCGATTGGCGCTTTGGTGTGTGGCGGGGATAAAACCAGGTAATTCCAGACTTTTGAATATCGAATGTTTCTTTTGACATTCTCAAATAATCTTTGACTTTGTCGGGATAACGTCAGGCATCTCTTTATAGATGATAAAATTTTCCTAAATTACACCTTTCCTTGTTAAATTCATGAATTCATTTTCGTTTTTTTCATATTTGTTTTAATTTAAATGATATGCTCTCAGATAGTAACAATTTTCTTAATTTTTTTCTTTCCGGTATGATGCTTTCATTTTGGATAACTTCTACGGGAGAGACAGCACTCGATGTGAACATCGCTGGCTTAATCGCTACGCACGCGCTTCGCTGGAGAATACACTAGGCGCGAGGCTAAGCGAAGCGCGCTTGGTGTGAACGTAGCGTTACTGTATAATATTAAATAAATATTCCATACGCTATATACTTTTTCTTTCTTTTTGTTTAATGTGTATTGTTCTTACATAAGTTTCTTATGTGGAATAAAAGAAAATTATTTGTTTTTAATTGGTTTTGGAAAGCAACTGCAGTTTTTGTATTGGCTCCAGGTCTCATATAACACGATTTCACACAACGCAATGTTTCAATGTAAGTTTTATAAAATATTGTTTTAAAAACAAAGTTTTGGTAAAGTGCAATATTTTTATGAATTTATTTATTTTTCAAAACTGATGACTTGAAGGGGCGCAAAAAATTTTCGGTCGGTTCCATAAGCTGTACACCGGCACTGCTGATTAGAAAGTATTGTTAAAAACACAAAAAGAACTAGCCGTGATTGTGCTTGAAATGGTTCCATTACTTTTTCTTTGTGGTTTAACGTTGCTTTCCACTCGGTAGGTATCAAGTGGTAAGGCATTTCCATGCCCACTACACGTCGACACATTCGTGATGGGTCAGCTGCAAGTGGCCGAACTCAGACCCCTGCTGAAAAAATTGAAGGTGTGGCAGATGGGAATCGAACCCTATCTTCCAGGATGGAAGCATAGCACGCTTCTATAGTGGCCATGCAGTCGACTGGTTCCATTATTTAGTAATCAACCAATGATTTTTTTCTTTCTAATATATAGAGATTTAAATCCTATCAAACAATGATGGGAAGTAGCTTGAAAAGATACTCTCGTTTCATAGTATTTATGATCATGTGATTCAATAAAATATCATTTGAATACAAAATAACTTAGAAAATCTTATTTTTTAATTATATTCATCAACTTAATCCGCTTTCATCTGAAATATTAAATGTTTTAATTTGTTTTCGTTCAATTTGTTTACAATAAAAGAATTAAAATATTTTATATTTAAATATATTTTAAAAAGTTTTTATAATAATAGATAACAATTTTTCCAGGGGTAATTTTAACCATAGATTTCAAAAAGTTTATTATATATTTCATATATATTTATTTTGTATAGATACATATTATTTTTTACATCAAATGAACAAATTAAGAATATGAGAAGTCCGGAACTGCGCCCGGAACTTCTCCTGAGTCCGGACCCGACCCCCTCTCCATTATCCTTCGTCTAGGTGATGACCACATGTTACAGTCGAAATGAAGTTCATTCCGTTCTATCCAGTTAAGAAAATAACATAAAGCATTAAGTACAGGCTCCATCATTTGTCTTTCTTTTTTCTTTTTCTTTTGTATGGTAAGCTTGGTGGCTAAATTTTGATTGCCCCTTTTTTCATTTCTTGGAATTTTTCTTCTGATTTCTTCCTTATTTCAGCTGGATTTGGAATAAATTCATCTCGAGATCTATCATCAGTTGTTTGCTGTTCCTGGTAAAAAAATCACAAATGATCACCATTTTTTTATTTATTATTTAATCTATAAAAATCTTAATTCTGAGTTGGGACATACTAATTTTTCAGAAATGCTTTGTGATGAGTTACAATCATCATAAATCTCTGTTTTTTCTAATACTCTTGGTGTTGTAATGGGTCTAAATAAATATAAATATATTTTATTGTTTCAAAATTATATGAAAATACTACATACAAGTTGTTAGGAAATATTAAAGTAATTAGACAATAACTAAGTTAACAAATAAAAATGGAGAATGAATTAAATTTTAGCATTGAATTCAATAAATCATTCATATCAAGATGAATTCTTAACACCTCAATGAAATTATATAATCATTTTTTTAAGAAAATAAAACAATTATACTGAATTTTTAATATTAATTTACCTTTTAAATAGCATATCATCAGCTGTAGGTGGCTCTTCAGGCCCAATATCTCTATCATCATATGTGTCATCATATTCATCTTCATACAATGATAAATCATCTGTTTCTTCTACAAGTTCATATTTTTGATATACTTCTCTTAATTTTGAGGAACATTTATCTTTTAAAACTTCACTTATATCTGGAAGTGCATTCTCCCTATAAAATTGAGATTTTTAATTACAGTTTATCAAAAGTATGTTTATTATACGGGATAATGCAAAAATTTCCAAAGTTTTAGAAAAATTTAATAAACATCTATATAATAAATTATAGGAAAACTTTCTAAATTTTCTATTTAAAATAATTTTAAAAGTATTTTTGGAAATGCTTATCAGTTTATTTAATTTAATAATTTCATTTAGTTTTTACTATTATAAATTATCAATAGAAAATATGTACAAAAGTTCTGCAAAAATTTTAATTTATAAAAGTCTATTTTTATAAATTTTCAATTTTATTCATGTTTTAAATATCAAAATTTTTGTAAGACTAAAGAACAGTATGGAATATTTTCAAATTTAGAACAAAGATGGACATAAATATTGTATATGTAATTTTTGCTAAGGTTCTGGAAAAGATAACTGTGATGCAAAACAACAACTTTCAGAAAGATTATTTATAATTAATTAACTTTCAGTAAGGAAGTCGTTTACATTTGATTCATTGCTGTCAAGAATTATTTGATATTAACTGATAGCAATTTTGAAAATTGCTAATTCATTAGCTTTATGAGATTTTGAAATTTATTCTAAATATTTTATTTTTTGGACTATCTGGTTTTTATTTGAACATGCTGAATAGAATTTTAGTAATTAAATTTTTAACTGAATTATATTGGTATAGCTATAAAAACTGTCCTGGAAAAAACAATTTATTTTTCTATCATCAATCAAAAAATTTAACAAATCTTTGACCCAAAGATGACTAATAAACTAAGAACTTTAATCATCTCAAACAACAAAAATTTTTTTTTTTCTGAATTTATATAAAAATAGCATTGTTTATGATTAACTATCAATGTTTCTTATGCACTTTATTTTCATCTTTTCTTGACTATTGTTTACATTCTGAGATCAAAAACTAATTTCTTCCATGCTTTCTCCATTTCATCAAATCAATCTTCTAAAACTTTCCAATCATTCTTGAAATTTATTGTCCTATCCCTGTAAAAAAACCTACCTGATCTGGCACCATGTCAATAGGATTAAGTATTGCCAACTGGACATAAAATGAAATTTAATAATAGAAAAAAAAAATCTGGAACATGGAAAATTATTTTGATGATTTAAATATGAAGAAAATTAACAAATACAGAAAAAGAATAATGGAATTTTATTTATCTCTATTTTATAATACCTTTAAATTATAAATTAAAGATGGATTGTTCCCCTGGAGGCAGTAGTGATTTGATGACTATGTAAATAACAGTGCACTATAAAGGTGGAGGTGGGTTGCTGCATCAGAGAGGATCATTGTTCATCAGAGCAATCGTACTTGTTGTCCTGAATTTGTAGATTGTTGTGTGGACATTCAGTGGAGATATTGTCTAGTAGAAGTTACTGTTTTGTTTTTGACTATGGACTTACTTGATGATATTAATTTTTGTATATTGAAAGAGGTTTGAAGGCTGTGATTTATTTTTTTAAATATTAATAGAATATATGATTCTGTTTTCTTATATAGTACTTAACATTTGAATTTATTAACAAAAAAAATATAATTAATTAAAGTTCATTAACATGTTTTCTATTTTGAGTGTTTTTAATAATGTTTGCTGGTTGGCATTAGCACATTTGTTTTCAAGACTATTCAATGACTGCAAACATTCAGTATTGTATCACTGTGAATGATGCTGAGGGATGCAATGTGATGGCTGCTAACAATCCTGGAGGGCAGTTCATTATATGCCTACTTGTATAAAAAATTTCCATCTTGTACTCATTATCATTAATAGCATTGTCGTGGAACAATACAATATAAGATGATTCTGAAAAGTGCAAACAACAATTGTCTTTCATTTGTTAGCAGGTTGATGCCCTATGATAAATTAAACGATCTGCTCATCATATAAAATATTAGCTATTATCTTAAATAACCAACAACATTCTGCTTTCTTGTATTTTTAGCTGATTTCAATTATATGTTGATCAGTTTTACATTCAAATGATAAATACTCCTAAGTTTTACATAAGCACATTTGTTTATACAGTAAGACCCCGTTTAACATAGGGGATATGTTCAAACGAAACCAAGCGCTAAACGAAACAGCATTAAATGAGGGTCATCTTAACACACAAATATTGAAATAGGTGAAACAGAACAGTGAATAAAAAATATATGTACCATTTTTTTATTTTATTTTGTAACATGTATTATTACTATTGTATTACATTTAATTATAGACATTTTTTATTGCTAATATCGATTTGTATTCATAGATCATTCATGAAAATCAAAAATATTCAAGTAAAGTTTTTATTGCTAATATCGATTTGTATTCATAAATCATTCACGAAAAAATTATTGCTAATATTGATTTGTATTCATAAATCATTCGTGAAAATCAAAAATATTGGCTAATATCGATTTGTATTTCACAAATATTGGTGAAAAAATTCTTAAATGCTAATATCGATTTGTATTTATAAATCGTTCATGACAATCAAAAATATTTGAGTAAATAATTTATGTTTGTGATGAGGAAGGTTCTTTCTCATTTGAGACTTTTTGTTTTTTTTGTTAGAAGTCATCTAACGTCGTTTGCCTTTTCCACTTTCCTTCAGCAAGCAATTGTCAATACCGAAACATCACATCCATGATACTTCGTCTTGTCTTTGAACTTCTACCAAAATTTTGATCATTTTGTATAACTGATCCATAATTTCCATAATATTGATTAAACTTGTTTTGAAAAAATCTGTTGCAAGTTCCATTTGCTCCTAATCTTCAGAAACTGTTGATAATTACTCAAGTTGTTCATAACTCAGATACTGCTATTATTTTGCCTCCAAAAGTATAGAAATAACTATATATTGTATTTTGCAATACAGTGGTGATCAATTAACGAACTGTTTGGATAACGAACACTTCACAGAACAAACTGTGGGACTCGCGGACTGACGGAATGACAGGTCAGCCGGATGACCGCATGGTAAAGCTGTGGCTTACCATCCTTGAGGATCTGGGTCCCACTCCTCCAATTTTTCAGGTGGTGTTTAGACCTGGCCTGTTGAACCACATCCTTCAACCATCCAGTTGACCCATCATGGTATCGACCACCCTTTGATGAACTTTATAAGTGGCCGCCACCAGATAAAAATATCTCATGAGAATATGGTGGCTTAACTAACCTAATGGAATGACAGGTTTAAGCCTTGCGTGTTCGAGGACTTAAGGGTAAGGATGTGGAACAGTAGTTTTCCCGATTAAAATGAACTTCAAGACAACTTAAAACAAATAAAAAATTTATTAAAGAAGGTAAGAGAGAGATTTACAATATTTGTAATTTTAACTATAATGAATGAAATATGGTGGACATACACACATTTTGACACACAACTCAGTTAATATGGGAAGAAATGAAATAATATTGTTTATCATTACAAAACATGATAAAAGAAAATTAAGGCTAGGCACACACTAGAACTGTTGACTGGTCAAACCAGCCACTAGCAGTTTCCATGGTGACAACTAGAGCCAATGGCGTGAAAAGCCATGCTCACAACTGGTTTGAGATATAACTTTCTGCTGGTTACGGTAATGGCAACTGTGGATTCATCCAGTTGGGCTAAACCTCTGATGACATCACCAAATTTAAAATGGAGTGGGAAGACATTTTGTTACAATTATTGTCAATGTGATAGCAATTGCTACATTCTTACAGATGCTACAACTCGTCTCATTGTTTTCTGTATGCCAGTGGCTGTCATTGTAACAAGGATGCATGGCCTGCTCTTTTCACTGAGCAGGGCAGCTACAATGGATGGCATTTCAAGTCAGAAAAACTAATGCCGGTAGCACTAGTGTTCACCAAGCTTAATTGTTCGTTTATAAGATAGTCAAATTCATTGGAATATAAGTAAGGTGTGTCTTATGGAGAAAGGATAATGATATTGATACAATGTAGAAACAACAATTGAAAATTTAGTTATTGTTGCTAAGTAAAATGTTCAATGTTTCAGATAGTGTTACCTATTCAATGTAAGAAAATAAGTTGACAATTCTAAAAAAATTAGTTTAATGGATATGTTTAATACTGTTGCAATAAAAGTGATTTAACAAAATTCAAGATAAAATGGATGAGAATTTTTTCAAGCAAGACAACTTCTGCAGAAGTTAAATTGGCAATGCTAAAATTTGAATTGAAGATCCAAGCAGGATATTATGTAATCTACTGCTCATGTATGAGGCTATGAATGCAATAAAATTGTTTTGATAACATCTAAAATAGTAAATATCAGTTTTTTTTTTGGTGTTAGTATATTAATGCAAAAAAAAAAAATATAGCATTGTAGGTAGATATGATTGGAACTTCATAAAAGTAATCACAAATAATGTTATCATTTAGGAAATGGTATAGCAATAAACCATATTTTTTTTTATCAACATATATATAAGTAAGATAATGGGATATATGGAACATGTGATAATTAGGAATTGATACAAACAAATCTTTTATAGTAATTGTAATAATTTGAAGTTGTTGATAAATGCTTGACCTTATATTAAATTTATTAAGTATTTTTTAATGTATATTCATGATATTTATGCTTGAATAAGGTCAACTAATTTATTTTTAAAACATTGTATGTTTTTTCCAGTAAAGAAATTTAACGAAATTTACATATTCAAATATAAGCTTTGAAATTATTTTAAGAGTCTCGATAGTTTGAGATGAATGAAATAAAGGTCATTTTGAATTACTATAAGATGCATACTGTGCAAAATAAATTTCAAAAATGAAATGTACAGTTTTATTAATAATTGAATGTGTATGTATGTGTGTTAATTATTTACTGATATTTTAAAAATAATCAGATTCCCTTTTATTTAATATACAAGAAAATCTGTTTTTACTTTTTAAATTAAAATTGATTTTGCAGAAAAAACATGTTATCAGAAATAGATAACCAGATGCTGTTCCTTCTATATAGCATAAAGCTATATATTTCAAGGACAGCTAGTATTGAAATGAATAAAAATAATATAAATGTGCATGAAATAATAATAATTAAAAATAGTATTATTTAACTTATTTGCCATTCTGTTACTATACACAAAAAACAATTATAATTAATAGATATTTTTGAAAGACCTATTTGTGCAATTATTTAATATTTTATCTCAATTCAGTTCTACAAACAGTAATGTGTTTGACTGCAGTGCATTGTGTTTGATTAAACAATCTTGAATAAGACTCAAACTGTCGAGATTCTTTTTTGAAAAATATAATGTCACTATTGTTAATTTATAATTAAATTTAATATTTCTATTGATTGTGGATTATCTATCATTAAAGAAAAAACATGATGGAAAAATTTTAATTGTGAAAAATACTATAAGAAATGGAAATTATATCAATAAGATATTTCAATTTTTAAAAACTCTAACTATTCTATTACTAAAATGCAATGATACTGTAAGCTTTAAATAGGAAATTATTATTTCCATAAATGTTTTTGACTACTGTGATCCTATCTTAATTTTTTTGTAATCATCTGAGATAGTTCATTGTAGGATCAAAAATGTTTTTGGAAAAAGTTGCTTAGAATTTAGTGTCTTTATATTTTTCTTTATTGGTAAATGATTTACTCAATACTTTCATAAATTTGATTTTAAAATTATCATTAAACACTGATAAAAAATATCTACAGATTATGATTATAGTTTAAAGTTTGATATAGGTTATATTAAATAAATTAATAAAAATTAGTTTGTCAATTTTGCTTTCATAAAAAATATTTATAAATTAATTTTTAATTCCAGGCTTTAATTTAAAAATTATTTAATATCCTATTAGATTCTCAAATATTGATAGTAATTGTATTGAACTTAATTAAATAGAATTTTCTATATTTGTATGCTAGATTCCTTTTTACAGATTTGCTGCCATTATGAATAACTTGAAGAAATGATATATATTTTTAATGTGTTTTAATAAGGTTATTAATCAAACAATTCAATCAAGTTAATATCTATTAAACTAGAAATGAATTTATATCCAAAGTATTTTCATATCACCTGATTATTTTTTCTAAAATGAAAAATAAATTAAAAATGCTTTTAATTAGAAATTAATTAGCTCATGAAACTGAAATATTTTAAGTAAATAGTTTTATTATATAATTAAATTTATATTAAGCATTTATATTAAATCTCCTAATATTATTATAAAATATTCTCTTTACATATAGTTATGAAGACTGCTCAAACACACAAATATTAAATACAGTCATACCTCGACTTAAGTTGTTTTCGACTTTGTGGTTTTTTGTTAATATGAAAAGATAAAAGTCTACTAAAAGCTGGGTTTCTTAGGCTTAAAATGCAATGTAAATACGTCAGTGTATTGATGCTGATGTTACTTTCGCTATATGGCTAGATGCTGTCTTTATACTGAGGTTCACTCTCGTTCAACTTTCTCTGCTGCATACAAGAGTGCCCTGATCATTCATCCAATCAGGGTATGAACTGGTTATTGAAACTTATAGATATATTTAGTAGTTTAAAAATGTTGTTAGTGATATTAAGGGGTTATTTATAGAGGGTCTAGGTCATATTTTTAAAGAACTTATTCAACTTAGGTTGTTTTTTTGACTTAAGTTGCGAGTCTTGGAATAATTAACGACATAAGGTGAGGTATAACTGTACTGACATCTTTAGCAATCAATAAAATGTGATTGCTAAAGGGCTTAGTAATTAATATTTCTCTTCCTGTAATTTAATTATATAATTTGAATTATGAATTTAAAATATTTTGGTAAGAGAGATTGTGAATTTTTTCCATTCTATTTTATAGTATACAGTTGCTCTTAAAGATTATTTTTTAGCAAATATTTATATGAAATGAATTTTCATAAATTGATCTATAAATATATTTTTTTAGACAGCTGATATTGAGAGAATTTAAGTGTGTGCAGTATGTCTGAATATATCAGGTTATTGAAAATACTAATGGAAATAATATTTATTCCTAGTTTAAAAGCATTGTATGGTTTCTTCAACAAATTATCAGGAATTTTGAATATTTTATTTGAACCATTTCTTTCATTTAATTCAAGATATCAGTTTTAGACAGATTATTTTCATTGCTAAGGTTTTATGGTATCTTTTAATTTTGTTTCTTTATATTAGTCAAACTAACTCTTTCAGAGCTGGTGAGCCTGGTCCAACCCCTGTCATGGCTGAAGATTGGACTGTGCCTGACAAAATGGTTGGATTAAGTAAGTACACAAACAAGAACTTTATGAAATTTGTAAGAAGATGCTTTATTGGTTTTTTTTTTTTTTTCAAATGTTTTCAAATTCACTCATTTTTTTTTTTTTAAATTAAAAGGTCAGTTAGTATTATAAAACAAAAAATCATATATCCTGTAGTCCCCAATAGCATAAAATAGACGTATGTCGACTTCAAAAACATGAAAGCAATTAAAAACCAGCAGTAGCTCTGCTCCTCCACGCAAGCATCAAGACAGGGGACAACACACCCTCTGGTGTAAACAGTTTTTAATAACCAACCACATTTACATAAAATAGCCATAATTGTTACATTAATGCTTAAAGTTACAAAACAAAATTGCTTATTAAATATTTCACATATTAATTCACAGTTTAATTCAATTAATTGAACTATTCTTTCAAAACTCCAAACTGCTGTAACTTCTAACAACTCCAGCTCGTTCTTGGCACAAACCAATATGGCCGCCTCCACTAGATCGCCGTCTCCACCAACCACGCTCGGCAAGCCTAACTTTTCACATTTTTCAATATTTCAGGCACCATATCCTTACAAATATATTATTATTTTGTATTAAATAGTTAACTACTTATTGAATTAGTAGGTTTGCACCTGTTTTACTGTGCTTTTAAAGGTTTGTAGTTGTTAGGGAAATACACAGCAACTCCATAAAATGTTGATTGGTGAGTTGTACATGGAGTGATTTGATAAATTTCATAGATGAATATAAGGATTCACAAGAATTGGTTGTAACAAAAAATCAAAATAATTTAGCAAGCAGCTTAAAACTTTGATTCTGGAAACAAGTGTTCAAATGTCATTGGAGAGGTAAATTAAAAATAGGAAATAAATTAATAGATAAACCAATAAATTATTGTGTTCATCATTTTCAGACAAAATGGAATAATAGATAAAGCAGTTTATCTGATGACAGTGTGGGTGAAAATAGCAAACTGCATAAATCAAAAGACAGACTGTGCTGCCAAGCACTGTAAATAATTAAAGACAATATCATCAACTGTATTCAGTTTCATGTAACTAAGAATTTGCTTTATATTGAAAAAATATTATATTTAATTTCTTACTAATTATTGACTATTGATGATCTGGAGCCAAGTTGAAGGTATCAGAGTTGACTATGGTTCCTGAACTACAATTTAATCATTGTAACTCTCTATACCTTAAGACTACAATATTTCTTTTGCAATAGTTGAGCTTCACTCAGCTTTACATTATTCAAGCAATATTGCTATAGATCTAACTCCACCCATTACAACATGTTGAGACAACTTTGGCTCATTTCACAATTATAGAGAAACAAATGCTTTTTGTTTCTCTATAATTGAACCTGGGCAGATATGTTCTCATCCTTCTGAACTAGATCTATTTGTTATCCCTTTTCACAAACCAATGAAAAATTCTAAGAAATCTTCACAGTATTGATCAATTGCCTTGACTTGTTCAAGAATATTGTCTTTGTAAAGAATGCACTTGCATTTTTGCCTTCATAAAGTTTTAGAACACAAGGTGAATTTTCATTTAGTTTATTATTTTAAATGACATGCCACTTTTTACTATACAAGAGCAGAGCCCAATGATTACAAATACATTTACATTTTAGCCTGTTTGTTTTTCTATGTAAATAATCTTTTATATCACAATTATATTTATAAATTATCAGAAAAAAATCATAATTATTATTGGGTTGTTCAGAAAGTAATTTCGTTTTTTCCACCAGTGGCATCTGCCAATTTCATTCTAAGCATATTATCATTGCAAATTTTGACAGCTGACGTTTCAAGAAATTATAAAATTATTTATAAAAAACTTTTGATTTTGTGGAGTAGTTTTTTGGTGTCCTATCAAAAATGGAAAATAAAATGATGATTTTTGGCATGTTTTGCATTTTTATTACTTTTTTAAGTAATAAAAAAGCAAAACATGATTTTTTTAAGTAAGAATGCTGTTCAAGCCAGAAAAAAGTTGTGAAGTGTAGGGAGATGTGTTAACAGAATGCCAGTGCCAAAACTGGTGTGCAAAATTTCAGACAATATTTTGATGATGATTCCAACTAGTATGATCCAAATCAGAAACTATTAGATATATAATTTTATTTAAAATATTTTATTACTTGTAGAAAAATTTAATTGGTTCCTTTAACATACATATTGATTTAAATGATGCCAATCAATTAAACTCAATTTTGTTTGATATCTATAGTAATATAATAAAACTCTGATTGTTGATAAAAGTAAAATACAAGAATTAGAGGAGAACCATTAAAATACTTTTAGATAAAAATGCTCATTCTTAATTATGAATAAATTTAATAGAATAAATAAATTTTATGATATATACAGAGTATTCAACATAAATGTACTGTCCATGCTTAAAGTTATTTTTATAGTTTTTCTAATAATAATTGAGAGTTGAATTTTCAAAATATAAAATCAAAATTCAGATTAGATATTAAAGTATTTAACTTTCAAATTTGAAAATTTTTCATATTTTCAATTTAATTTAAATTTATTACACAGATGCTTCTTCTACCATCTGTTTTGAAATTTCATCCAGAAAATTGTCTTCTTAAAGATAACTTGTTGTAAATCTGAAAATCTGGATTGCTTGGGGATTTGATCAATCTGGATTCTTTGGTAATTTTGAAATTCAAATTTAAGGAAGAATAAAGGAAATGAACAGACAAATTTTATTCATTGCTGCTGTGTGTTTGTAGCAATCATGTACACATACACTCTCACATATAAAGGTCAGGACATTTTTCAAAATTTCAAAAACTTCAGATTTTTAAACTTAAGCCTAGAAAACACCGTGATTTTTCTGTGCAGAATAGCAGAATGCAGAAAAGTTTCATTTTGCTTTGGTTCTGTCTTCTGCAAAATATAGCAGGTGATACACACAAATCCAGTTAAGAAACGAAAAGCGACATCTTGTATCTTTCTTATATTTAGCAAACTGATGATTTATAATATATTCTAAAAACAATTTCAAATATTTTTTGACCCCATATTCATCAAAAAAATGATGCTATTTGTTTGGTGGGATTTCAAGGGAATTTTTTTTTTGCATACAACAAAGTTGAATGCAACCGATCATGGAGCAGAAGAAATTAACCAGCTCAAAGCACTCCGAAACCTCATATTCATCAAAAAATTGATGCTCTTTGTTTGGGGGGATTTCAAGAGAATTTGTTTTTTTGAGTTTATTCCAGACAATTCCACAATTAATTTGGAAGTGTACTGCCATTGAAATATTGATATTCCACATGTTCTCAAAGAAAGATTTGCTCCATTGCAACAACATCTGTGATTTACTGCTCAAACGTGAAGAAAATGATCCCTTTCTGAAGCGGATTATAACTATTGATGAAAAATGGATTGTTTACAATAAAGTTGAATACAAGTGATCATGGATCAGAAGAAATGAACTGGCTCAAAGCATTCCAAAACCCGATATTCATAAAAAAAAAAAAAAGGCTCTTTGTTTGGTGGGATTTCAAGGGAATGGCTTTTCTTGAGATTCTTCCAGACAATTCCACAATTAATTTGGAAGTGTATTACCACCAATTGGACAAATTGAGTGATTTCATCAAACAGAAGAGGCCAGAATTGATTAGCAGAGAACGATCGTGAAGCAAAAGAAATAAACCGTCTCAAAGCACTCCGAGACCCCGTATTCATCAATAAAATGATGCTCTTCATTTGGTGGAATTTCAAGGGAATTGTTTTTTTGAGCTTCTTCCAGACAATTCTACAATTAATTCGGATGTGTATTGTCACCAATTAGACAAATTGAATGATTCCATCAAACAGAAGAGGCCAGAAATGATTAACAGAAGTGATCATGAAGAAGAAAAAATGAACCGGCTTAAAGCACTCCAAAAACCCCCATATTCATCAAAATTATGATGCTCTTTGTTTGGTGGGATTTCAAGGGATTTGTTTTTTTTTTGAGCTTCTTCCATACAATTCCACAAGTAATTTGGAAATATACTGCCACCAATTGGACAAATTGAATGATTCCATCAAATAGAAGTGGCCAGAATTGATTAACAGAAAAGGACAGTGTTTCACCATGACAATGCCAAACTTCATACAAGTTTGATGACTCGCCAGAAACTGTTATAGCTTGGATGGGATGTGCTACCATATCCACCATATTCGCCATATCTTGCACCCTCTGAATATTACTTATTCCGATCTTTACAGAATTCTTTAGATAGCAAAGCACTTACTTTAAATAAGGACGTCAAAAATCACTTGGTTCAGTTTTTTTGCAAGAAAAGATCAGAAATTTTACGAGCATGGAATCATGCTACTACCATAAAGATGGCAACACGTGTTAAACCAAAATGGTCAATATATAATTAAATAAAATATTTATATACTATAAAAATTTCAACAAAATCAAGTTCAGTAGCCAGTGAGTCTGTTTTATATTTCATTTTGTTTCTATTGGGTTGTTCGGAAAGTAATTTGATTTTTTCATGAAAATGAACGACAATTTTTTTATAGTATATAAATATATTTAATTATATATTGACCATTTTAATCCAACATCTGTTGCCATCTTCCTGGTAGTAGCATAATTCCATGTTCATAGAATTTCTGATCTTTTCTTGCAAAAAAAATGAACCCCAAGTGATTTTTGACATCCTCATATAAAACAAATGTTTTGCCCTCTAAAAAATTCTGTGAAGACTGGAATAAGTAATAATCGGAGGGTGCCAGATATGGCAAATATGGTGGGTATGGGAGATAAAGATCAGAAATTCTACGAACATGGAATCAAACATGTATTGGACCAAAATGGTCAATATATAATTAATTAAAATAGTTATATACTATAAAAAAATTATTGTTCATATTCATGAAAAAACGAAATTACTTTCCGAACAACCCAATAGTAATAAATACATTAAATTTAACTCATTTCAAATTTAAACTTTATTTTTTCACATATAACAATCTTTCTCCGTTCTGGCAACACTAATTGAACACCATTTCCAATTCAAGGTGAGTGATCCTTTAAGGTTTTGCTTTGAAGTCAGAAAATGACTTTACTGGATATGTTTCATTAGCAGTAAAAATTATTGAGTTTGATTCTTTTTTCTACTTATAAGCTATAGATTTTGATGGATATAGGAATTTTTCAAACATTTCTTGAAATATATAATTAAGGAACTGTCTGCAAATCTATCTTTTTAAAATAAATTTTTTTTTTATAGCATGTGATATCACTATATAAATTTCTGGAATATTCTTGAAATGAAATGAAATGAAATGACTGACCATTAAATGAATTATATATTGCATTTTTATTATTATTACAATACTGTTGATGGAAGCTACCATCAGTGAAGATTTTCATTATAAGATATTATGATATAATTATTATAAGTCAGATCATTATAAGTAAGGAATCTCTATATTTAATAAATAAAAAAGATCATAAAAATGACTAAATAACATTTAATATAACTATATAATAAATTAAAATATTATTATTTTTTAATATGTAAACGAAATTACTTTCCGAACAACCCAATAAATGATGATTCCATTCCCAATAATTCTGATATCATCAAAAATTGATTATGTAAATAAAATAACTAAAAAGAAAAATAAAATATGTTTTTACATATATTTTATCTAAAAGCAAATACAGTAAATTCCCAATTAATCAGGGTAGTTGGGAAATTAATTTCCCCAAATAACCAATTCCTAAATAATATGCATTTAATATTAAAACATAAATAAATTGCATACATACATACATATATTCTATTATTTACTGAAAATCAAAAAAAGAAATTTATTTATTTGCAGCAAGAAATTATTACAATATTTGTAATTTTAATTTGATTCTAATTTTGAGTGACAATTTTCTAAGATATGAAAATGAAAAAATTTGGGCATTTAAAAATCTATCAGATATTGCTTCTAATATAAAACATTACCAATTAAACATCATTTCCAGTTTAGTGATGTTTAACTAATAATCGAAGTGATGTTTAATTAGTAATGTTTTATATTAGCTTCCAATTGTATATTAACTTCAGTTAAACTGCAACCAGGATTAATTCAATTCTGGATACTTGGGAGTCTAGGTGAATATTGATCAATTCAATAACTTTTGATTTCTTTTAGTTTTATATCCATGTGATTTTGATAATCCTGTATTCAATATGAAAATAAAGTACAGACATTATATTTGAAAATTCTGAAGTATAAAAATTTAACATCAAAGATATTTCAATAATAATGTATAAAAAAACTAAATATAAAATGAAGAATGGTAGAAAAAGATGCATTCAATTCAAACAACAGTTGAAAATTGCTGAGTTTGACTAATGCCAGGTAATAAATCTTAATTTTCCTGTTTATTTCCAATGTAATGTATTTCCTGTTTCTGAGATTAAGCATGGATTCTGTGTTGTAAATGCAATGATGAAAGAATTCCATTGTAGATGAAAATAATGGACAAGAATTTGGAATTTTAATGGCTATTCATATAAAAATAAAAATTTTCATAAATGCAAGAGTTGGGTTGATGGTTTGTTAGTCAAATGTCATCAATATGTAAAATTTTAAGTCCAAAAATATTCTTGGATTAATATCTTTAAGATCCTCAAATAACCAATTTCCTTAAGATTTTTAAGATTAATATGTTTAAGACATATTCAAGCAATTAACACTTTTTGTATTTAAGAATACAATTTTATATTTAAATTGAAATTCCTTAATCAAAGTAAAACTGTTTTCAAAATCTTTCTTAATATTGTGAAAAGATCAAATTGACAACTAGGTCCCAAATTAAATAAAATAAAATCTGAACTAACTTATAGGACCTTAAATAAAATTAAAATGCAGGAGTGCTTTCAGGCTAGCTAGTTCAGATTTTATTTTATTCTTAATATTGCAACACAAAATCGACAAATTAGACAGAAAAAGCACAACTTGAACATAACAATGGACAAATGCTATTTTAACTTAATTAAGTGATAAAAAGAAGCTCAACTTAGACAGGCTAAATGGCTTTTGTAATTATTGTATGATATTAAAAAAAAGAAGACAATTTTCAGCAGATAAATGGGAGATAGTTCTATAATAATGAAAAAAATTATTGTATTACTGTTCCATAAGTAGCATATTCAGCTATCTAGCTATCATATGTGGAAATATTATAGTACTGATAATGTTAAACAATAGCAAGCAATGCAAATAACAAAAATATTTAATGCAACACTTAATAAATCACAACTGGATATGCATTAATGAATTACAGTTATGAGTCAAATAACCTATTGTTCCAAACAATACTGTACCATTTGAAAAGTGGACCCAAATAAGCTAATTAGACAGTTTTACAATCAGAAAAACAAAGAAAATTGTTCCTAGTATTTCTTAGTTTATGGTTCTGATGCAATAATTTGTGTGTATTCATGTAAAATATTATGTTACTAAATAATATATATAGAAATATAAATGGTAAATATTGAGCAAGTAAATTCAATACTTGTGATTTTGATAAATAGAATAAAATAATTGAAAAACTTTTTAATTCAAATAATCTTAATTTTTATTAAGTATAACAAAAACAATAACATAGTGTAATATATTTTCATAGTTGTAAACTACATCAAAAGCATTGGTGAAATTCTCTCTAATTGCAGGAAAATGAAATTTTATAACAGCAACAATTTTTAATGTGCTAGATTATATAGATTATCCAAATAAATCTAATCAACATGCCAAATTTATCTCTTGAGATACCCATCAGAATTTTAAATCAAAATAAATTTAGAGAAACTATAGAAATTACTAAGCCAACGAGTGGCACCATCTATTAATTATAAATTAAACTGGAATTAGATTTATTTGGATTATAATTCCCTTGAAGTTTGAATTGTATGTTTGTGATATATAGATTATACTATAGTTTGGAATTTTTGAGCAAAGCAAATTTTATTTTGAAATTCGAACTAAATTGAGTTTTGTTTTGAAATTTGACTCAATTTGAGTTTCAAACAAATAAGTATTTAAGAAGGTATATTTCTACTTAAACATTTATTATAATCTGTACTTATCTTTATAATTAATTTATTATTTGATAATATACAGTGACGGACAAAAGTATAGGCACAGCAGTAGATCACAACGAAAATAAAGGAGTTTTAACACGTAAAAAACATGTGTTATTGTATGAAACATGTATTGTTATGAATTGAATGTTGTTGACAGATGTCAAAAGAAAACAATGGCACCAATGATGCCGTTTGATGAAAGGTACATTGACATATGGTGCCATTTATTGGCAAATTCTGGTTTCATATTTACACACCTGATATCAAGTATTTAGTATCATTTGAAATAAAATATGATAGATAATTTCTATTTATAAAAATATTCTTTATTCAATGCAAAAAAAAATAATTTGAAAAAATATATAAAAATTATAAATTTGAATTAGGTAATTAAATTATAATTATCTAATTCAAATTTATAACTTTTATATTCATTAATTCACTAATATTAATTAAATTTATAAGTTGTAATGACTTTTGTAGATTTTTTCCTTTTTTAATTATCATATTTAATCCAAATTAAAAAATAAAATAATAGTACAATATATGGTCCTCAAAATTCATAGTTCTTCTTGCTTCTGATAAAGTAAAAGGGGAAAAATACAAAAAAAAAATTACAAAATATATATTTTGTAAAAACAAATAATCAAATATATATTTGATTGTAATGTGCATAAACTATTGGGTTGTTTGGAAAGTAAGTTCATTTTTTTCACACGAGTGGTGTTAGTTGTATTTTTACCCATCAATTTCATTCTAATCCATATTGTCATTGTAAATTTTGATGGTTGACATTTCGAGGTATATTTATAAAAATTTTTTTTTGTGTCCTATCAAAAATGAAAAATAAAATGGAGATTTTTGGCATGTTTTGTCCTATCAAAAATGGAAAATAAAATGGAGATTTTTGGCATGTTTTGCTTTCTTATTACTGAAAAAGTAAGAACGCTGTTCAAGTAAGAAAAGTTATGTGAAATGTAGGGAAAACATGTGTTAACAGAATGCCAGTGCCAAAATTGGTGTTGTTCATGCAAGAAAAAAGTTATGTGAAGTGTAGGGAGAAGATATGTTAACAGAATGCCAGTGCCAAAACTGGTGTGCAAAATTTCATTGTGGCAATTTTGATGTTAAAGATGCACCACATTCTGGAAAGTTAGTTGAAGCTGATGATGACAAAATAAAGGTATTGGTTGAAACAAATCGCTAAATAACAACATGAGAAATTGCTACAAGATTGAATTTTTTTAATTCAACCGTTCACGACCAGTTGAAATATTGATATTCCACATGTTCTCAAAGAAAGATTTGCTCCATTGCAACAACATCTGTGATTTACTGCTCAAACGTGAAGAAAATGATCCCTTTCTGAAGCGGATTATAACTATTGATGAAAAATGGATTGTTTACAATAAAGTTGAATACAAGTGATCATGGATCAGAAGAAATGAACTGGCTCAAAGCATTCCAAAACCCGATATTCATAAAAAAAAAAAAGGCTCTTTGTTTGGTGGGATTTCAAGTGAATGGCTTTTCTTGAGATTCTTCCAGACAATTCCACAATTAATTTGGAAGTGTATTACCACCAATTGGACAAATTGAGTGATTTCATCAAACAGAAGAGGCCAGAATTGATTAGCAGAAATGGCATAGTGTTTCACCATGACAATGCCAAACTTCATACAAGTTTGTTGACTCGCCAGAAGCTGTTACAGCTTGGATGGTATGTGCTACTATACCCACCATATTTGCCATATCTGGCACCCTCCAATTGCTACTTATTCTGGTCTTTAAAGAATTCTTTAGATGGCAAAACACTTAGTTTAAATGAGGATGTCAAAAATCATTTGGTTCAGTTTTTTGCAAGCAAAAATCAAAAATTCTACGAGCATGGAATCATGCTACTACCAGAAAGATGGCAATATGTGTTGGACCAAAATTAATGGTCCAACCATAATTAATTAACAATATTTTTATAGTATATAAATATTTTATTCATTTTAATGAAAAAATAAAATTACTTTCCGAACAACCCAATATTTGGAAATTAACTTGTGAGGAAGTTAACTTTGACCTGTCCTATTTTTATTTTATTATGCACTCTATTATTTATCGTTATTTTCCTATATTCTAACGTATTATATTTTAGTTTAAAAGTTAACTTACTTCCCACGTTCTCTGCCTCCATTGTTAGCAAGCATGTGATACGGAATCTGAACCTGTCCTCCGGAAGAGCTATCGCGGTTAATGACGTCATCTTATCTAAATAATATTACCACTGGTCTGATATGCGAATGTAAGAATGATCCGTATCGAAGTATTGTTCAGTAGATAAATTAATTGTAAAGAGGATGACATGAATGAATTACTCTGTAAGCTAACAACTTTAAAACTTGTTACTTCTAAGTATGCAAATGAGCGAAGTGCGGGATTGTAAGTCACCCGCATAAAAGATTGACGCAATCGACAAGTTTTTTGAGATGTTGTTCTGACGTAAAATTGGTGAAAGTGACATTTGAGTTTCTTGTAAAGATCAACGATTGTTGGAAGTTTGTATCGGAGATGGAGGTAGTAGATTTAAGTAGCATTTAAGATACTTTCTTTTGTGAATAATTGATTGTTGATAGTTGAATTGGATTAAACAAGTTTTGTTGACTAATTTCTTGTTGCTTTATTATAGTTCCAATAAAGCATTTATTAACTCTTTTGTAAGTGTTTTGAATCTAGTAAATTTTATATTTTTGTTACTTAACTTGTTTGAGAAGTTTTTCAATTTATTAGTATAAGTTTCTAACAT
>AYEL01080257.1:0-104122 GCA_000484575.1 Olivierus martensii
TTTCTACAAATTAATTTTAAATTTATTTTTATAAAAAATATATGATAAAACATTTTCAGATTATATTAGTTATATGAATCAAATTTTTTAATAATTATTAGTTTAAGTATTAAATAATGATGTTTTTATTCATCTAGAAATTGAAAAATTGATTTGTAGAAAACTTTTTATAAATTTTTAGTAGAAAATGAAAGATGCAAAAAATTTTGATTTCAGTGATGATTGCTATTATCTATAAATTTGAAATAAATTGTTTTAATATATTTTTATTTATTCTTTTTAGTAAAGCAAAGAAGGAATTGGCACAGACATGATTTTGCTGATCCTGATGCTGAAGGAAAGGTAAAAGATTTAAATAAATTAAAATTCTTTTAAATATTATACAATACAATAAAATTATTTTTATCCAGCTCCTATTAATTCAGATTTTTAGTTTATCTGGATTGATTTTATTACAATTAGTTCAGATAAACAAAAAATCTGAATTACTGAGAGTGGTTTTCAATAAAAAGTTAAAAGTTATTTAAAAGTACATATATTGGGTGATTGGTTAATGAACATAATCTGTTCAAAGTCAATGTTCGCTACCCGAATTGTTTGTTAACTGATCATTGATTTACTATAGATTTTTTTGGGAATTTGATTAATTTATTCTGAAGACCTAAAAATTAAATAAAAAATTATATAATTTCTTATTACATTTATTTATATATAATAACAATAATATATACACACACATCCTTGCATTTTCAGCTATCGTGTTTATTTTCTGTTTGTGGGGCGTTAAATAACCTGCCCAAAGTCAATTGTTTTTCTCTCTTCAGGATTTTTTGGAAATGATTAATAGCATTGTGATTGTAGAGATCCTCAAACCTATCTACCTCAACCTGGTATGGTGCCATTTTAAAACCAAAAAATTGTAAAAACTCCCTCTTACTTCCTTTAATAAATCTTTGATTTGTTTTGAGTTGTCTCCGAGTTCATTTTAATCAGGAAAAACCATTGTTCTTTCATCCTTACCCATAAGTCCTTGAATGTGCAAGGTGTAAGCCTGTTATTCCATCAATCTGCAGGTCCACAGTTTGTTCTGTGAGGTGTTCGTTATCCAAATATCTGTTCGTTGTCTGAACATAAAAATCTTTTGCGAAAGTGTTCTTTATTCGATTTGTTTGTAATCCAAACTATTTGTTAATCAATCACCCATTGTAATTAAAAATATGATGAATAGTTCAAAAAATCACAAATAAGTTTATTACATTAACATTAGATGACACTGTCAGGACAAATACAATGAAATGGAAAATTAATGCAGTTGAACATTGCAGCATAAAATAATGTATACAGTGTATTTATTCTGCACTTCTCAGTCAGAAAGTATTTGGACATGATAATATAATATATAATCTGCTGTGTTTGGAAACAAGAATCTTGCATATCTACTTTTCTTGTGATATTTTAGATAGTCGTAATCCTCTTTTGAGATGTTTTCTGTATGCTTCATTTTTTTCCTATATATTCTGTTCTCATATGGTTATTGATTAATATAAAGTTATACAACAAATAATAAATATAAATTTAATAACCACAAACAACACTTTACTAGCAATAGATGATATTAGAAGAACAAAACTGACAATATTGAAAAACTTATTATAACAGGTGACAATGATGTATAATACTAAAATAGATGAGAATGTCATCAATATTTACAAAATGAGATGCAGGATTAATATATATCTAAATACGTTTTTTGAGAAAATATCTGTTTGTATACTGATATGAACTATATAAGTTTGTGTAAATATGAATATAATAAAAGTTAGGCTATATTCAAGCTAATGAAATTGATCCAAGATGGCTGTTATAATTATAATTATTATTATTATTCTCAGATAATAGTTTAATCACTGTGGATTGGTATTTGATAGTGTATGTGTTACTGTGAATAAGTTAATTAAACAAAAATAAATTTTTTCAATTTTTCCATTTATGCAGTTGATAAAAATCTGACTATTTATACTTGAAGCTGAATAAGATAGCTGAATTGTTGTCATTGTTCACAACAATCATTCATATCAGTAAAGATGTAGTGATTGATGCATAAATGGTGAACTGAAGTTAGTATGAATAATTAGTATTGAAAATCAACAAAAATTTAATCTTTTTGTGAAATAGTCAAAAAAATAACAATTCTTATACATTGTCATAAATACATTAAGTCATTAAGTGCAATAAAGCTGTATACAGTGGTACCTTGGTATATGTCCTTAATCTGTTCCAGATCCTTGGACTTATACCAAACAGGACGTATACCAAACGAATTTTCCCATAGGAAATAAAGGGAAAATGATTAATCCATTCCCACGAAAAAATCCTATTGTTATTGGCATATTTTACATTGATGGGGTTGTATAAAATAATTTAAACACTACTTAATACTAAAATACATAAATACAAAAGCAATTACAATAGATAAAATAAATGAAATATAACCTCTGTACTTTGCTGAGAAGAGTTGAGTACCTACTAGGATGGTGCTGAGAAGGGAGGAGGAGATGTTATTGTTTGGAAGGAGAGTCTGCTTCCAATAAAACCTTCAGGAATCTGAAATTCTGGTGTTTTTTCCTCTTTCTATTTTCTGTTTCTTTTCTTTACTTGGGTCTTGTTGAGGCTCACCAGATTTGACTTTTAATAAAAATCTGTCTAAAGAACTTTGCTTCTGCCTTCTCCTCAGGATATTTTGGAATATGACATTATCTGGTTGTTCCAGACAATGCTATTATGACTTATTATAATTTTTATATAAGGAATGTGTTTTTTAAGAGGCATAATATTAATAACTGTTACTTTAATTCATTTTTTAAAATTATTTCATACATGCTATATTTTTTAAATTTTAATTATTTAAAAAATAATGTAATATTTCAATTGTTTTATTTTATTGTAAAATATAAGATAATTTTTTTGTAAATTATTTCAAACTGAAAACTTTTTACATATATATGAAAATACATTTTCAAAAATTAGTTATTTATTTATTATATACAGTATTTGAAAATTAAATATATAATACATTAAGTACTAGGCAATTACTTATTTATATTGTGCTTTTTAATACCATTTTGCTATTTATGGCAATATATTTATAAACTATTCTCCTCAAGCTGCTGTTATCTTTCCTTCTTATATTCTTATTCTGAATCTTTTTAGTTAATTGAACAACTACACTAAATTTAGCATATAGTAGTTATAATTTTATTGAATTACTAATATTTATGAAATAATTTTTTTAATGAAGATCATGAAAGTGAATATGGTATTGTATATTAAATGCATATCTTTTCCTTTAAAGCTTTGATGTTAATTTCTTTCATTTCATGCAATATTTTGAAAAACTATATTTATATACAGGGGGTAAATATTTCATCTTATAAATGTTAATATAATTATTGTTCTATTTTTGATTAAAATGCCTTAAAAGAATTGTTAATTGTAATAATGCTTATAAATAAGAACTCTTATTAAAATTTATATTTAAATAACAATATATGGTATTTTATAGAAATTTTGTTATAGTATTAATCACCCAATTTTGTTCTTATCATCACAAAATGTTTTTTTATATCTACAGATACTCCCCAACATACATAATATTTATATTCCTAAAGAATTAGAGAAATCAAATTGATATAAATTATGTAAAATTATAAGCCGGTATAATATGCAATATCCTACTACTAGAAAGGAGATGCATAATATCCATTTCATAATATAGTGTATATGTACGATTTATATCATATTATAACAATTATTACATCATTTTATTATAGATAGTAGCATTATCAGTAGTAACATTAAATATCATTATAGTAGTTTCATAACCTTACTAAAATTGGCTGTTTCCATATTAATTGGTAAATTTTATTGTTTTAATATTTTTTATTTTAGCTCTGTATTATTGTTATTATTTTTACCAGTAAGTTACACAACTTGGGACTGTAAATTAGGAATATTTGTATATTAAGTAATTAAAGAAATTCAAATGAAAATAACCTGCTCGAATAATTAAATTCTGAAATAAAAGATTCATTATGAGTTGAAATATTTTCTTTAAAAATTTTAAAATAATATAAAATCATTATCTATACAATATCAATTCACTGTTCATCATAGAAGAAAGAATATAAGTTAATGTTTATTACAGGATAGCAGAAATTTATGAGGATTTCCAACAGTGGCATAATTAGCATAAAACATTATGCCAGAGTTGTTGAAACTTGTTTTTTCAAAAACTCAAGCTAATGACCTGTTATTAAAAAAAGTTTGGGAAAGCTCAAGCCACTTGTTTTTTTTTCAATAAAAATTATTTATTAATACACTGAATTTCAAAGCCAATTAATCAGCAATTAATGTTATTATGTTCTTAATGGATGATTAGATTCAATTTGTTTTTTGTTTTGTGATACAAAGATTACCTAGGTCAAAATATGCAAAATACAATATTCACAAAAATAACAACTGTGTGTGAAACACACTTGTAGAAAGCAAATAAGATTAACAAACAATAATACTTATAAACATTTGGTAAATGAGTATTTAAAAATATTATAATTTATAAAAATATTTGTTTTATAAATCTAAAACAAAACTACAAGTAATAACAATAATAATTTAGTCAACAAATGTAAATTTAAAAATTGAATCCCTAAAACAAGTGTAAAGAGCATAATTCATGTAAAAATGAGTTAACTTACAGTATAAACAGCTCTTGCTATATCTAACTGGAACACAGTAAAAAGCTCTAGTTGCAAGGCACAAACACTTTTTATTAATCTAGAACGTTTTCAGACCAGGTTATAGTCCAACATCAGTAGAAACGTTACTTAACTTAACATATTCTATCGTTCTAATTGATTATGCAATACTTTGTTTAAATATACATACATAGAATATCGAACAATACCATTTTTACATTTTAAAATTTTTTTTTTTTTTTAAATTTTCTCGAAGTTTTAAACTTATAGTATGAACTGAAGGACATTCATTTAATTTTTTTTTAAATTTTCTCGAAGTTTCAAACTTATAGTATGAACTGAAGGACATTCATTTAACAATTTTTTAAACGATTAGACATATTATCATTTTTTATAAAATCGATTATTTTTTCCGATTTTTTTAACTTTATGACATTCGTGACACTACAAAAGTTCTTTATCTTATAAATTTTAACATAAAAAGCACTTTTCTAATTCGAAACGTTTTTACTTTTTTTTTTCTTTAACTAATTTAACAAAGTAATATTTTGTTTTTCAGCATAATTAACTTTCGAACAAATATTACTGAAGCTTGAAGAATTGGTTAAATATTTGAATTTAATTATTTTACTTAATTTTTTTTCCTCGTTAGATTTATACATTTTTGTCGATTCGGTTTCTTTTCCTCGTTCGTTTTTCTAATCTAGTTCTTGGCAATAAACGTTTTCTTAATAAGTTATCCTAACAATAATTATTTGTTTTATGACTTCAGAAGCAAATTACCCACGCTGAAAGGTGAATTAGACGTTCTTACATTATTAAGGAATAGCATTTGAGAAAATGCTTGATGAATATGTATCCCATTTTTCTCTCCCAGAAGCCATTTTCTCGATTAGAACTACTATAAACGACTATTGTGCCCGTTGACAAGTGTGCAATGATTAGTTTTCTTAATGAAATTTATTGTTTTAGTATAATTTGAAAGTATTTTCATCAATCTAACCTTAAAATAAGTTAATTTATGCACGAATGTGTTAAATTTAAACAATGATATCAACGTTTAGTAACTGCACCAGCTTCTACTTTTAATATCTGTAGAAGGAAAATTAATAATTTTTTATATAAAAATAATATAACAAAAAATATTTGAGGCCACACACGTTTCGAAATATTCGTTCTTTTATGTAATTTATGTTTTATTTACTTCAACTATAGATAAATAATAATGATCGTGAAAAAATAATCTTAACGTAATGTAACACCACTAGAAATTTTTGCTATTGTAGAAGTTGTTCGAGAACAGTGCTGAAAATAAGTTTGATTAGGTTCTCCAACGAGAAAGTACGAAAGATATTACTCAGTAACAAGAAGTGACAGCAAGAAAGTGTTTAATAAAAGGATCAAATGATGCTACTGATCAAAGTCATAAAAAATACGATTTTTGTGTCGCGGCTTATAAAACAAAGAACATTTTCATAAAAGTAGAGATAAATTTAATTATGAGTTATACTTAATTAAGTACAGCATTCTCCTTTAGTGTTTCTGTATCATAAATAAGTGCAAAATTAGAAATGTTTTTTATCACTGATGAAAACGATAAAGAAATTCCAACAATAAATCAGTAGAAAATTTATCTGCACCTTTTGAGATTTCTTTATTATTCTCAGTAAAATATCTCATGCCTAACTGAAATTATCATTCGTTGTAATGACATCTTACAACACTATCTTTTATCTGTTGTGATAAACACGTATGTATTGTACGTTTTATAAATTAATGTAAATAAGAATGATACTTAATTATTAACACAAAGAGAATAATAAATTGTGCCGTTCAAAATAAGGAGAACGATTTGGAAAGTAATAATGCGTAAATATCATTATATGTAAATTAGCTATTGTCAACTGGCAATCAGCATTATTATTCTCTATTAATTGCAGTCCCTAGTTGAAATTTATTATACTGTATTTTGAAGTTAAACTGCAAAAAGTTGAAACGGTAGGAATGTTGCAATAGATTCTTGAATTGTCTCATGACAGTTATAAGTACAGTTGTGTTGAAATTATAAAAATCAGTCCTACATGTCCGGTTCTATTTAACCTCTTAACAAATTGAAAAAAAACATAGTGCAAATGTTTCTAAAAAACTCCTATTGGTAAACATGTAGCTTAATTGTGAGAGAGACTACCTGAAGCGCGGCGCATACTTCAGTGACACTAAATTTCACTCTTATTAAATTTTTGTTTTTATTTCAACACTTTAATTTTATCATTTGGGGAAAAAAACTGTACATTAATGAAATAAAGATTGGTCCCTCGCCGACTGATGATCAAAATACGAATCGACAGTTCCGTTGTTTAAAGATTCATTCCAAAAATTATCTCTGCTTTCATGACAAACTTTTCAAAGTTGCCGAGGTATGTGCCGTGCTTCGTGTAGTCTCTCACAGTTAAGCTAAATGATACATGATTTTCGATAAAAGCATTAGCAATGTTCTGTTAGTTATCAATGTTCTCAATTATAAAAGATTTTTAGAATTTGAAACAATTATAATTAACAAAATCAATTGGTGAAGTCATTACTAATTCGCTTCTTCATTTTAACTCATTATAAATAATATTGTTGAAGGCATAAATATTAAAATTCCACAAATGTTTGTAAGTACTGATTTATTAAAGTGTCATATTTTGTTCCTTGAAACATTTAAAATGCAGACGATAAAATTTATGGTATTCCTTCTAATAAATTCTGAATTACTGTATTTGATATATTCCTATGATTTCAGTAGAAATTAAATGATTTTAATAACAAACATTTTAATCTTTATTCATTCATTTAGGGCATATTTATACTTTTCAGAGCTATTGTTTGCTATGTTAATTGAAAAATACTCTAAAAATACAGTATTTTCATTGATCTTTATGAAATAGATTGAATGTCAGAAATAATGGTTTGAAATGGATGCTTATGATGATCATCATCAGCATTGCTTATTTCATTCATTGCTGGATATGCTTCTTTCTTTTGTTCCCAGATGTATCTATCTTGTGCAACCTCCATCCACTGGGAACCAATGATTGCAATCTTGAGATAAGAAAATCTCTCCATCGTTTGTATTGCCTGCTAGGATGTGTTTTCCCTTACCTTGGTTGCCATTCTGTAATTCCTTTGTCCATTAGTTATCAGTGTATCTCGCTATGTGGCTTGCCCATCACCACTTACTACTACTGCTATTAATATGTTTTATATTTTGGTTTGTTCTCCTATCCATGTGTTGGTTTTGCGATCCCTCCTGGTAAATCTTAACATGTATTTTTTCATGTTTCTTTCGGTTTTTACTAATTTCTGTTCCAATTTACTTTGTGAGTGTCTATGTTTCACATCATTACTGATAATATGTACATGTTGAAGAATTTCCTTTTCTTGCTTATCGGCATCGTATTGTCTTGGCTGGATACTTTTGCTAATAATTTATAATTGAGATTGTAATATTTCAAGCAAGTGCATTTCACAGTACTTTTTTTAAATAAAATTGTATGAAAATATCTTTTTCAATATCTTAAAATACTATGAAAATCTTAGGTTTTAATATCCGAAATAAGTACCATGTTTAAATTTCAATAAAAAATGATATAATGAATATTTACAAACCAAATTTTGGATTTCTCGAAGAATTTCACATCATAAAGTAAAAACTCTGCAACATATTTTTGCACAAAAACAAATTCAACAAACATATGATAGTTTGATTCGACTAACTAATGTGGTTCAGTTCTAAAATACTGGGAAGCTAACATTGCTCTAATCTTTAAAATTTGTATTAAATACCAAAGTTTTTTAGCAGTCAGCAAAAACAATGGCACAAAATTTCAATATGTGGTTGTAAATCACGAAAATGTAAATATTAATGCAAAAATGCTTAGGGATCATTCCATGTCAAGTAGTCTAATTTCGAAGAACTTCAATATTAAAAATTGGAAAACCATTATTCTTTTAGTTCAGAGTCTGTTCTTTTCAATGCAACAGAAAAATTAAATTCAAACTGTCAAACATTGAGATATTTGCTTTCAAACATTGATCAAATTTGACCACTGATTTTATGATCTTTCATGGTAAAACTTCTTGGATTTAACACGAAAAATACTGAAGCTTACGAAGATTCAGTGTGTTAGGTGTTATGGTCATCCATCGAGTGGAGAATGAGATTCAACGGATCGAGCCCGGACCCTTCCTGAAAAAATTCTGGAAATGTGTGATCAAAATAACAATGTGTGAGAATTGAAACCGGATCCTCCAGAATGGAAGTACAGCACACTTCCACCGCGGACCTACGGCCGATAACATGATAAATAATTACTTTTAAGAACAAATTGCTGATTTTCTGAGTTTTCAGAAAGATTAATTGAATTATCATGATTGTTGACAAATTTTGATATATAAATTTCTCCAGTAATAAACAATTATTTTGAAATTTTATCATATGCTGGTCTGTATATTGCTCTCTCTCAATTCGCATTTATAATTATTGCTATCTCTGTTGCTATATATGGTTTTATTAATGAAATCACTATTGCTTTCAACTACACGCAACATTTCACAGTCATTGAAAAAGAGATGAAATAAAAATTATATTCGCCATTGAACAGTTTACTATACAGGGTGATTTAGAAAGTTTGGGAAAAATTGAAAGAGCATTTAGAGAAGACAGTTCTAAGCAAAAGTTCCTTGGGTAAATTTTTGATTTGGGGCTTAAAAATATATAGCATCTGAAAGTTTTGTGACGTCATTTTCTCTAGATGTTAAAACGTGTGTAAACTGCTGAAAGTAAGTTGAGCCACAACCATTTTTAGACCTATTCTACTATTGAGAGTCTCTTATCAAACCTTTGAAACTTTATCATATGCCCTTTTTAACCTTTGAACAACCTTTGAAATTTTATCATATGCTGGTCTATATATTGCTCTCTCTCAATTCGCATTTATAATTATTGCTATCTCTGTTGCTATATATGGTTTTATTAATGAAATCACTATTGCTTTCAACTACACGCAACATTTCACAGTCATTGAAAAAGAGATGAAATAAAAATTATATTCGCCATTGAACAGTTTACTATACAGGGTGATTTAGAAAGTTTGGGAAAAATTGAAAGAGCATTTAGAGAAGACAGTTCTAAGCAAAAGTTCCTTGGGTAAATTTTTGATTTGGGGCTTAAAAATATATAGCATCTGAAAGTTTTGTGACGTCATTTTCTCTAGATGTTAAAACGTGTGTAAACTGATGAAAGTAAGTTGAGCCACAACCATTTTTAGACCTATTCTACTATTGAGAGTCTCTTATCAGATCGATGAAATACTCTTAGTGTTGGCAACATTTATTATGCAAAAGTTACATCAGCACGAATACAATCGTACAACGCCTACGCACAATTTTACAAAGTTGTTCGAATTGCCGACTACCACATTCAATATAAACATAGCATCGTCGATCGAAACTCTGGGGCACTCTCTCAGAAATCCCCAGCATTCCACGTACCACGTCAGATGCTACGCACCACATACGTCAGATACGTCACAAAACTTTCAGGTGTTATATCTTTTTAACGAAGCCCCAAGTCAAAAAATGATTCTAAGAACTTTTGCTTATAATTGCCTCCTCTACGTGCTCCTTCAATTTTTCGCCAATCATCTGAATCACCCTGTACATAAAAAACTGTTGGCTATTATTTCTTATTTTCTATCTAGTATCGAATTTCTGACTAAAGTCCCAACTCACACTGGACGAAATGCCAGCAACTACAACCAATAATCGTGGATAGTTGATAGTAGTTGTCAGTTTTTAACATGCCTAATAGCACTTCTTGAGTTGGGACAACTACAATCAACAACCAACAATTTGTTGAACATGCGATCTAAAAAGTTGCAGCAACTTTCTTCTGGAGCCAATCAAAATTGTTCTGTAATCACGTGTCAGGCTTGTCACGTGTTATTATTACATTCAAATTGCAAATGGCGGCTGTGAAGTTCGTGTGGACTTCAGAGTTGGAAAATCAGTTAATTGAATTGATACGAGATAAAACATACTTATGGAATCCGAAAGATGATCAGAATACGAAAAAAAAAATCTGAAACGGATTGGATATGAGGAAATAGCGTAAAAATTAAAATTATTAAATCCAAACTTATATGATAACATAACTGCAGGTACTGTCTTTTTATATATTTGCCTGTTTCATAGATGTGTGATTATAAATTTATAATGCATTTGTTAAAATCAATGTTTTTATTTATTTATTTTTATAATATTTTATTCATTTCATTTGATTAGACGCAGTACAATTGAAATTTTCAAATATGCGGACATATTACCAAAGAGAATTAAAGAAAGTAAAAAGTAACAAAAGTGATTTAGGAATGGAGGATGTCAGTTTCATTTTTATCTGATACCATTATTCTCCATTTCCTAGTCAATGCAACATGGAAAATGTAGTTCCAAACTATAGCATAGAATCCTGTGAAAATATACAGCCATTGTATACTCCTCAAGACACAAAACATGTAAGTTTTAAAATACATTATTTATTTTATTCTTTGTTATATCAGTTTTAATTTTATATGAAATGCTATACAATATTTAAATTATTTAAAATTTTATTTAGTTATGATGATACAAATAATGTTTAATAAAATTACATAAAGAAGCATAATAAAAATTATCAATAATTCATAATACAGTATGTTTTTTGAATTATAAAAACAAAAGTAATTATATCAATAATTTATGTACTTGAGTTAATTGGAATATCCTATATCAATATAAATGATCAAAATCAATTAAATTTCTTTTAATACATTCACATTACTAATCAGTTTTTATGCTTTAAGTAGTCTTTACAGTTTTGATCTGACATATGTAATATTTTGAAATCTCTATTAAAACAAATTTAATTTAATTTAATTTAATTTTTTTGCTGTATAAAGTAGTTAAAAAATAAAACTTCAATTTCAGAATTTAATTAAATTCCTTAAATATTTCAACTTCATGGTGTATGCTACTCATTTTTGATTTATAATCCATCATATATTATTAGAATAATTATTTCGGAAGCTGATAAAATTGAAATTGTAGCAGCAAGTTTTAATCTGTCGTTCCGACTGCGCGACGCCATATTGGAAATTGCCTCAACTCAACAAAAAAGTTGGGACAACAGATCGGAAGTGTCTGATAAGAAAGTTGCTCGAAATAGACAACTTTTGTTGGTCATGGTTGGTTGTTGTTGATTGATTTCGTGCAGTGTGATACGGCCTTTACCTTTTAGTAAAGGACAACTAATACTTTTACTCAATGCATATTTGCATATAACTTGATAGTCTTTCATTAGTTATGAATAAACGTGTTTATTTTCTACAAATTTATGAAAAATTCTTATATAAGAGAATGAAACTAATTTGATACATTTAATTTTTTTTTAAATAAATGAAGCTTATTATGTAAGTTGTTTTTCTCAGGAAAAAGCGAACAAAATTGATTAAATTTTAAGTCTTCATATCCTTACTTAAGTATAATACTAATATATTATTATTTTCCAGATATTTTCTATAAATTTGGTAAAATTTTTATGATACAGTAATAAGCAACGAAAGTTAAAAAATAAAATAAAACGCCTCGAGAATTTAAATCTATATATATATTAATGGTTTTAAATATTTATATCCATGATATGGAAATTACATGAAAACAAAATCACTTTATATTATCTTAAGCATTACATGCGTAATTGAAATCAATTATGCTAATAATGATTAAAAAAAATGCATTCAAAACCGTCGAAGAGAGATCGATTTATACAATTAAGTAAGTCGCCATTTTTTTTCTCAATATGGCGGATTGAAGTAATAAATTTCACTTTAATCTTTTGATTTATTAGAGAATTTTTTAGAAGATTTCAATTATTAACTTCAAATTTTTTTCTTTAAAAGTTTTCTTAAAAAAAAAAAAGTAAGAACATATTAAAACTTGCTTCAAATCACTGCTGATGAAAGACGACAAATTTTTTTACTATTAAGTTTAATCATTTTTTTTCGCTGTTAAGTTTTGCTTTTTTTCTATGAAGTTGTTAAAAATAAATAATAAATCTTGCTTCAAATCACTGTTGATGAAAGACGACAAATTTTTTTACTATTAAGTTTAATCGTTTTTTTTTCGCTGTTAAGTTTTGCTTTTTTTCTATGAAGTTGTTAAAAATAAATAATAAATAATACAAATTACTTAAGTAAAATTTAAATAATGTAGCAACATCAGCTGATGTTTTGCTGCAAACCTATATACAACTGTTTGCAGCAGGAACATCAATTTTTCAGTCATGTCATTCTAAAAAATCGTAACTATCTAAAAATATATTCAATTTAATATTTAAGAAATCTTCATATAGAAGAAAAAATTTGTTTCCTTAATGTCTTAAGCAGTTAAATTTAATGTGAATAACTAAATTACGTTGCAACTATGATGCGATGTCAGCAAACGTTTACGATGATAATGTTTGAATGGTTTTCATTCACGAAACAACTGCTTACCATAGATAAAACTGTTGAATTATAACAGTAATTATTAAAAGTTAAAATTTTAGAAATGATCAGATACATCGCTTTTACGCTTTGCTTGATATCTCTGTCTAGAATTTCAGAATGGGATGTCAATCTCGGGTGAAATCTGTCGTGAAGGAAACGATTACCTGCTGAATTATCGATCGTTTCATATAGTCGTGAACAAAATGGAAACACTTATTTTCAAAGCAACAAGATATCTACACAAATATCTACTTCACGAATTTTCCAAACTATTTTTTAAAGTGCATAACTTTCTACTTTAGAACGAAAGTTTCTTTCACGTTGATGGGGTGTATATTTTATCGGAAAATATTTAAAAGATTTAACAATTTTACGTGGAGTTAGCAAGTTTTCAATTCAGTTCTGCTTCTGATCTTCCAGTTTCATTCATGAGCAATTCTATTTAATGAGCGATCTCGATTTTTTTAAGGATTTAAAGAGTTTTGCTAATAATTTTAGTGACTTCTCAATGGTTTTCACGTGAAAATCATTGAGTTATAAATATATATTTGCCAGTAAAACTAGTTTTAAATTTATTGAATATTTTTTTTAAGTTTAAAGCCAAAAATGATCCATTTAGATAGGGCACGCCAGTTTTCTGTCTCTGTTATTAGCGATATAAACATAAACAGAATTAATAAGTGGAAGTTGTTTTCTAGTCATAAAATTGACTAAACGTATTTACTACCTATTTATTATATGTTGTAAATATGCGATGCAAGATAAAAGAGGCAATAAAATGTGATAGAACTTCTGAAAGTTTCGTAGAAAAAAAAAATATTACGTTGAGATAAACAATATGCTATTTTATTAAACAGCGTATGCTCTCAGAGGATTTACTTCTTTTATAATAATAATAATAATAATAATAAATATTTATAAGTTCCATTAACGAAAACCGTTTATAAATATGCATCAATCCTGAATTATTTCGTTTACTTTCTTTAAAAAAACACAAAATATTTGCTTTAAACAACACTATTTACGATACAATCAAGGGGGAAAACAAAATTAATTTGATTGTTTAAAAAAATGAAACTTTTACATAACAAGATTTAACAGAGATCTCTTAAAAAGCGCAATATGATAAAATCTGTAGCAAACGTCGAGCTAGGAAGGAGTTTTATTGATTATTGGATTACTCACTAAACACGTAACCGGGGCAATTCTACTACTTTATCTGTGCTTAACAATAAAGGAAAATCTGTACGTCAAAACACAAATGAAATCTTACAGGTAAAATGGGGATATCCTGTTACATTCTAAGTGCCATACAGTTAATACTTTTACCATTAGAGAACAACGTGGAGGGATTAAGAAATGGGTCTGATTGTTTTCACTTTATTGCTTGGTGGATCAAGTGACCGTTCTAAGTATTTGGCAAATGACTTCATTTACTCAGTTTGAAATTTGATTAAAACTCAATTTAGGTTAAAAAAGCAATAAATTCAGTTTTAATAAGTTGCTATCACAATCAGTTGTTTGAAAAAGTATTATTGACGCTAGTCGAAACTTCTAAAAAAAAATTTATTTCCATTGCGAGAAATGTAAAAATTGTTATTCAAATATATTCGAAATGATCAATATAATCTTATTATTAAATTAATAATATTAAATTTAAAACTTCTCTCCTTAAATATGTGAGAAAAATAATTTTATATACTAAAATTTATGTTTTTATTGAAACGTATGTTTTGATATATATATATAAGTAAAATTCCGTTATAACGAAATTTTCGAATTTTATAACGAAGCTCTAACGTACATAATTCGTAATGGTAAATTTAATAAAATGGTAAAAATTATGAAATTTCCGTTTTAACGAAATAAGGCAAAGGTCCGCGGATTTCGTTATAACGGAATTTTACCTGTATATATTTAATTTTCATCAAATATATCAAGAGTTAAGTTAAATATACAAAAAACTCTGTTCATGAAGTTGCATAAAAAATGAATAGAACGAATTAAAAATCAATGAGAATCTTGTAAAATTTCTATATTTATTTATTTTTATTTAAAAGATTATAATTAGAAATTAATGACTCACTCCAGCTCTTGTCAATTAGCTATCCTTTGATGCATCACAATCGATACAAAGTTAAAAGGTATGTATAAAAGTGAAATTATTGATTTTTTTGGTCATTTTTCTTAATATCTATTTTATCAATGAAAGTTTTTTACTTTCTACAATAAAAATACATGAATAGCAAATAGCACATATATATAAAAATTTTAAACAGTTTGTTAGAACAGATTGAAGATTTTTTTAACTGAAAATAAGTTATAAATAAGAGTGGATGTTTCTTCTTCAGAAGTACTTGATATTAGTTTTCTTCTGCCCACGTGTTTACCAGATTAAATTCTCAAGAGATTTTATTGAAAGAGAGAAGAAAACTGTTATGTAAACCTTCAAAGGAAATACTAAATATTTATTATCGAATATTTTATCATATTACATACCAAATGAATTTAACTAGTGAATATAATGATATATTTCACACTTCTAAAGTCAAATTTCACAATTTTTATCTATGTGATACTTTTATTATATTTATTCATTAATTGCTTTACCTAGCTATAGCATGGATGTGTAAAAAGTAGAAATTATTTATTTTTTTACATAGTTATGCAAATTAGTTGGAAATTTTTCGTTATGTTAGTTAATATCAGGATTTTTTAAATAAATGGTTCGAGTAAAGTTGTAGAAACATTCGTGTTAAGAGATTTACAGCATGTTCTCTTGCTTTTTTATAACAGAGATTCTTACGTTTTGATAAACAGTAACACAAGTTAAATCCTGAATGACAAACAGAACATGGATGCAGTGAAAAGAATAACAATGAAGTTGCCCAAGGAAAAGAATTCATCATTATTGAAATGAAAAATTTTGTAGACATGGAAAAATACTTTCTTTATTTACTGTTTATTTCTATTGAACAACGCTAGAATACACACATATAAATAATCTAAAATAGTGAAATTTCTTCTTTGTATATCATTGCTTGTTTATTTGTTATGTTATTTTCAGTAACACAAACATAAAAATAATAACTTCGTTATGTATCATTCTGCTTGAATCATCACTTCAATCTAGTCATTTTTATTTTTAGAACATCCTTTCCTCACTTTTTCTCGAATATAATTCTGAAGATAAAAATAACTTAGATCAAAATAATAACTGAAACTGCTCAATATTGATGGGGGATGTTGGCTGGGCTTTACACAGGCATAAGAATGAAAATTAAAAAAACAGTAGATGCTGTATCTATTTGCTTGGAATATTGGGCTGTAGCTTACTTGATGCTTTACTTCTGCATTCATTACACATGCCTATAAATCCACATTGAAATGCTTCATTGAACAGCAGATATATTTGTTAATTTAAAAATAATTTTTAATTAAAGCATACAGAATTATTTTTTTAATATTTATGAAACGTATATACACTATCAGGTATAGTATAATCTACTAACTTGTAAGATAAATGAAATTGTATAATCTTAATCATAAAATTGGTCTTTCATCTTTCTGGATTTTGGGATTTTCTGAATGTCCATTACTCAAAGGTATAATAAATGAACATAAAGCATAATTGTTCATTGTATATCATGTATCAAACTAAAAAAAAAGAGAAATATAGTATCATATTATTTATGTAATCCTGTTTTAAATTATAAGCAGCTTCACATCTTGAAAAAAAAAAATATTAACATTAAATGGTACGTAGGATTTCCAGGATATTTAGGATTTCGTTAAGCAAGATTCTATTCAAACTACAGTTTTTAGAAAAGAATAAAATTTTTTAGAGTTATTGTGTTTTAAATGCCTGTAATGACTACTTTGTAACTTTATGAATAAAAAAATTATTATGAATTTTCATTCAGATTTGCATAAAATTAAATGCAACTAATAAGTGAAAAATGTTAATGAGATATGCAAATTAACTTATATAAAAAAAAATCTCTTCGAGCTGCAACCTAGTGATGGATGACATGGATTTTATCTTAAAATATTTAAGATAAAATGACACATCACTTGTCTCATTTTCTAGCAAATCAACGAAATCAGTAAATCAATTTAACTTAATGAATTAAAGAGTTAAACTGAAAATCTTCTCAGAATACATTTTTATTAACTTATGTCTTATAATACATATATGCAGTACTATACAGTATACAGTACATATACAGCACTATATACAGTTCTATACATTACTAAAGTTAATATCATATACGATATATATTTAATTACATATTATACTTATATATAGAGTATTTATATATACAGTACTATAACTAAAAATCATCTTAAAATTCAGCATTATGAAAAATAAATATTCTGTTATTTTTTCTGAATTTTTAAATAATACTTCAATGTAAACAGATTCATTATTTGCTTCATTTCTTTTGTTACGGTGTATTAATCCAGAAAATTTTATTTATCCTAATTAATCAGTTATCAGATCACTTAAATATATTTAATAGTTATAAAATATAACATACTTTTATTAAAGTTTATTATTTAAAGTGTTTTAAATGATAATCAAAATATGAACTATAGCAACTGATAAAAATTCCAACAAGAAGGGAGTTCTATAAAATATGAATGATGTAGCAGTATTTAGAAAAAAATAATATTAAAGTAAACAACTTTATAATAATGTAATTATGATGACGGATGATATATCATCATAATAATGATATCATTATGGTATCATCATAATAATATCATTATGATATTATTATGATGATATATACCATAATGATATCATTACGGTGGTATTATCATACTGATATCATTATGGTGATATAAAGTAGAAGTTCTTAACCTTTTGATGACTTCAGCCCCCCAATGTATTTTCCAATATGGTCCCATACTCCCCTTCACTTGACTGTCGAAATAATCATCACCGTTCCTTATATTATTTGCCAGTATGACTTCCAAATATGTTTAAATAATTATAATACCTGTACTCTTAAATCGAATCCCATACCCCCAACATTTAATTGAATCCCTGCTATAAAGGTTAGGTAAGTTAGTTGTATTAGGCCGCCATATTCTCATGGGATATTCTGTATCTGGCGCCGGTCACTTATAGTGCCCATCACAGGATGGCCAGCACCCATGATAGGGTCAACAGGATGGTTAAATGATGGGGTTCCCGGATCCCTCCTGAAAAACTGGAGGTGTGGAACCCGGATTTGAATCCGGATCCTCCAGGGTGGTAAGCCAAAGCTTTACCACGCGGCCATCCGGGCCGACAATTTAGTTCGAAATGTCATTATTACGAAACGACTTATTTATTTCCTTGATAAAAGGATGGCTAACAACTTTATAATTATCATGACATGATTATAAAATTTTCCTTATTAAAGAAATGAAGTAAACAATGAATTTTTTTTTTTACTTTAAAATATTATTTAAAAATTCAGAAAAAATGACAGAATAATTTATTTTTCATAATACTAAATTTTAAGAAAACTATGATTTTTTTAAAGTTGTATTCAGTTCTATTATGTATAGAATTAAATATAGTAATGTATATAAAAATAAACAGTTTCTTTTACTTTTGGTTATTCTATGATACATGTTTTTCACGATTTTGCGTGTCTTGTATCATAGAAATATCAAAAAGTGGTGAAAGAAAATGTCAGTTTTTCATTATTATTATTAAAAAAAAATCATAAAAAATGAATACTTTCTTTATAAAGAAAAATTAAAGATATGTTATTTCAAACAAAATGACAATTCATGATTATTCTTGATTCTTTTCTGTTTTGCATATTCTTAGTAGACGAGAAATGAAGAGATTATGATCTAGAAGAGGAAATGAATAATATAACCGAAATTTTTGTTTTTCAATTATTTATTCGATATCGATATATGAAAAGAAAAATTAATTTTTTCTTATGAAAAAAAGATAAAAGTAAGCCATTATTTGAGTATTTTGTGTTCCAAATGTTCAATTCTTGGATAAAAAGAAAGTTTTTATTCTTGCATTAATTGCCACCATTTGAGTATTTTGTGTTCCAAATGTTCAATTCTTGGATAAAAAGAAAGTTTTTATTCTTCAATAGAGGAATGTGAAAGAGAAGAAAAACATTTTATTCATAATTTTTTGTGGGTATATGCTAAGGAATGATTATTTTCCAGCAGACTGTAGCAGGTTACATGAGATTTTTATAAAGCGAGCAGAAACACAAATTTTAAATGTGTGAAAAAGTTTAGAAAGTGAAGTTGATATTGTTTAAAAGAAAAAACTGTTATCATTTTTAATGAACATTGGTAAAGAAAATATAATTATTAAATGAATGTTATTTAGACTGTAAACTGTTTTCTTTCCTTTTGTTTGATGTATATTATTTTTTTAGGATCTTATGTATATATATTTTTTCTTTCTTTATGTTTCATGTTATTAAAATTTTTAATAAAAATTAAATTTCTTATTTGGAATTAAAAGTTATTTATTTTTCATTGGGTTTGGAACGTATCTTCCTTCTTTGGCTCTGGGTCTCATATAACACAGTTTCACACAACATGCTGTTTTTCAGGAACCTGTCTACCGTGTTATAGGTGTAACTCAATATATAATTCATAATACTTGATGATTTACGCTATTTATATTTTGATTAATGTAGCATGTTATACCACTTAATTACATCTAAAAGGATACAAGTCATTCCCATAATGCTCCGATTTTTTGCCTCGAGAAGTGCAAGCAAATGTTCAGCAGCAGATGAAAATTGATTTTCATATGACTGAGAATCTATGTTGCTTTCATCAAGTGAAATCATTTTGTAAAACTTTTCCAAAATGTCTATTTCTTCTTCAGAAAGTTTCTTAAAAATAATTTGATGTAAATTTTATATAGTTCATAAAATTTTTATATATATATATTAATATATGATAATGCAATACTTACCACAGCCCCATTCTCACCATTTAGAAAGTCATTTCGGACTTCACTTATTGATAGTTTTGCAAGGATGTTTTGAAAGATCAAAAGTTGACGAATTTGCTGAAATTCATGATGTTGGCGTTCAGCAAATTCTTTCTTTTGTGCTTTCTTCTGGTATCTTGCAGTCTATAATTATTGAGAATCAAAAATAATTCAATTCTTGTTATTTTTAATTTAATATTATACATACTGTTTACTAAATCTATAAACTTATTTTAAAATAAATTATTGCCAAAATTCACAATATAGCATTAATTAAATCATGATTAAGAATATATAATCTCAAAGATCATGAATTTATTATTTAGCAAAATAAACTATTAAAATTATTAAATATCAATTTTCAAGAAGTTCTATAAACAAAATTTTCCTTAATGTAGTACAGGCATCTTTCAGTTTATGATGTTCATTGGGACCTTATCAACTGTTCTCTAGGTGAAAATTCATAAATCTGAAACTTATTTCCCATTAATTCCAATGTAAAAATTTTAATTGGTTCTTGGATATCAGAAAGTCATTGCTACTTCGCCTATTAATGTTAAAAGCATTCCAAAAGCATTAATATAATTCTAGATACCATAATATAATTGTTTATTATAATTATTACCTGTTTAGCATATTTCTTGCCATTAGATTTTGAATTTCAGAGCTGCTAAATGCCAAGTGATCTTTAAAATTTAAGCATAATATGGCAATGAACATCCCAATCATTGCAATTGCAATTTTATATATTAGTTAAAAATTATAACGTTTTAATTTTGATAAATTATTGGCAAAAATAAATTCAATTTTCTGGAAGTTAGCATTGATATTTTACTTCTAATTGTTAAAAATTCATTACTTATAGATTATTAATTTTATTAAAGTAATTATTATAAATACATCAAATTATTTATATTTAGCATATTTCAATAAAACAAAAAATATAAATAAAACCAGCTTTAACCACCCTAACTTTAAAAACTTTATTTAGAAGTACTTTTTGGATCAAAATTCATCTTTAATAATAGACATTTTATAGAATAGTTGAATTTTTAAATTATTGTTCTTTTTCTAATTTAAGGTTAGGTTAGTTTTATTACGCCGCCATATCCTCATGGGTTATTCTGTATCTTTTTCGGAATGTGCAAATCCAGAATTTCTATTCTGAAACTAACAGTATTTTAACAGCAAATCTTCGCAGGTAATCGAAAGATCCAGAAATATCGTATTTGTTGGCTTATAAACAGGGCCGGCGCTGGGGTTTTTGGCGCTCCTAAACAAGAATTAATCTAGAGCCCCGGATTGGCCACGTGGAAACGCTTCGGCTTTTCACTCTGGAGGACCCGGGTTCGAGTCTCGGGCCCTACTTATTATAGGGTCTGATGATCCGTCCTCTACAATCCGAATGACCTCTTCACAGGGATGAGTAGCTATGGACTCGTTTCGCCCCGTCACTTAGCATTCTAACGTGGCCAACGAGAAAGACAAGGCCTCCGCGCGATCCGTTAGCAAGGATATCACGTGACCTTAGTGGTCTGACATACAATATTGAACTCTAGAAAGACAATAAGAAAACTATTTGAAATATATTTCAAAGTTTGACAAAATGTAACACTAATAATTTTTATCAATCTCTCATATTTTTATACCGTATATTACAGAAATAGATAAGTTTATTAAATGTTTTAATTCGCTTTTAAGTTAATATCTTTAATATTATATTTCAAAAGATATTTTTGAAATGATAAAAAATTCTATATATATATTAAAAGTAATAATATTACACAGAAATTACTTTAAAATTGATTGAAGGATGGGATTCAACGGGCTGGGCCCGGACTCCTCCTGAAAAACTGGAGGTGGGGACCCGGATTTGAACCCGGATCCTCCAGGGTGGTAAGCTGAAAAAGTGAAAAACTGGTTGAACCCGGATCCTCCAGGGTGGTAAGCCAAAGCTTTACCACGCGGCCATCCGGGCCGACAATTTAGTTCGAAATGTCATTATTACGAAACGACTTATTTATTTCCTTTTCTCAAAATAATCTCAATTAAACCCTTGTTACACGTTTATAATTATTACATTTTTACGAAATTTTGCCAGTCTGCTTTTTTTATAAAATTTATTTTAAACATTTATAGATATGAATTAGTTGAGTCGAAGCCAAAATTTTCTCCCTACTTCCTATCGCCTCGCGTTTCCGAGAAAAATGGGTGGTACGGGTGGTAAGATGCACCCAATATATGCCTTGTGATATAGCGGCTTAATTACAATAACTTAACCTAACCTTATTGTCAGGGGCGGACTGGGACATATTTTCGGTTCTGGCATTATCCTGATAGAGGACCACTACTTAGACTTGGTATTATGACAATTCGCAGCACGGATATATCGTCACAAGAACATTTCTTCGTAAGATATAGAAAAAAATATAGACAGGAGTATTTCAAAAAAATTAAATAACTTTTTTTATAAATTTTTTTCCCGGCCGAGCGAGATCCTAAGACTTATCCCAAATTATTATTTGGAATCTTAATTATATTTCGATTTTAAACTTTCTCAGTTCAAAGAAGAACCCAGCAACACTCAAAATTCGAATAACATCCGAGTCTTTGCAGATAACATGATAAAGTATTAACTTACCACTGAAGGATCCGGGTTCAATCACCGGTCCTACATCTATATAACTTATCAAGAAGTCCAGTTGCGGATTGTTGAACCTATCCTTCACCTGACGACCAAACCCAACACGAATGTATGTGTTGGAATGCCCGAATGTATGTGTTGGAATGTGTTGGAATGCCCGCCATTTCCAACTTGAAATTTTTACGCCATTTCAAGTTGGAAATGGCGTAAAAAGAATAACAGGCTAATGGAATAAACACATACTGTATTTCTATTGCAATGCTAAATGTCCTATTTCCTGTAACAAAATTGACCCAGGTATTTAATATTAACCATAAGTCAGTAAAAGTCACTTTTAAAAATTTAGTGCTTATAGATCAAGTAAGGTGGAAATGCTTATAAAGAACAAATATTCGCTTTTATTTACAGTATTGATAATCAAATCTTATACTGTATATATTTTCGACTGCATTGTTCGTTTTATGCTTTGTATCGAATAGTCTACTAAACGATAAAAACTATAACCACTATACTTGGCGTCGGCTAGATGGCCGCATGGTAAAGCTGTTTCTTACCAAAATGGAGGATCCGGATTCAAATCCGGGTCCCACATCTCCAGTTTTTCAGAAGGGGTCCGGGTCCGAATTGAATTCAATCCTTCAACCGTCCGGTTGACCCATCATGGTTGTTTGCCAATCTGTGATCTACAAGTGCCCGCCACCAGATACTAAATATCCCTCATGCGATATGGAGACTTAACCAAACTAACCTAACATAACCTATACTTGGCACAGTTATATCTGATGACCCTAATTAATTAACTAGGCTAGTCAATAAATTTTAAGTAAGAATTAAAAAATATCAAATATCACAAAAATCAACAAATAAAGTGGTTAAAAACTGAATGATGTTTCAAAATTCTTCTGCTTAAGAAATCTACTTTCTGGTTAGTGACTTAAGTAACTACTATTTGATATTTAGCAACAAGCTGTTCCAGAAAGAATTAAAATCGCTTATTTTTCGAATATGTCATTTATTTTTCATTTATTTAACATGAGGATTCTCTGGTTTTTGTGTTCAATTAGATGTCACGTAGACGCATTGTCATCACGAAGTGATTCATTGTTACGCCATTGTGGCATCATAAATTATTAGTATTTGTAGATCATCCATTGTTGCAGCTTGATGACGTCATATCAATATGCATGTGACATCATTGTAATAGATATTGACGATAAGTAAGTCTTGTTTCCTCTACATTATTATCATCTAGCTACATCTGTTGTCAAAAATATAAAATAAAATTTTGAAAAAAATAAAATGTTATCTTGCGCTTAAATTATGCGGCATCAAAGTGATCACTAATGATATAAATCATTACAAAATTTCATAGAAATATGCTAATTAGTTCAAACGTTATTACTGCGGGACAGATTGCTAGATACAAATGAACCCTATCTTATACGCTTCCATTTTCTTCAAAAATTAATCTAAAAACGTGTGATTTGCTTTTCTCATTCATTTAGTTTAAAGAACTATTAAATTATGATTAATTGATGTCTCAATTAATAACTTAATAGTATAAGTCTCAACAGTATATATAAGAGTTTATAATGAAAGGACCTCTCATTATGTTTCCACATGCCATTGGATTACATTTTTCAGAAAGCCTTAAACAATATAAGGAACATTTACATTCCACATTTGTTCGAAATTGCTGAACCATGTAAACCTATAAAGACTTTTTTTTAAATCACCTTCTTCAACATCTTTTAATTTTAGCCGAATTGGGTCATAATTTTCAGAGGATTTTAATTGAAACTAGGCTATTTCAAATTTAGTCAAATGCGGTTAAACAATGCGATATATATTTAGAGATGTTTAATTAAGGAAAACAGATCCCATTCCCCCTCTTTATTGTGACCCGATGGTGGTGAAACTTTCAGGAGACCTCAAATAATCAAAGAAATACCTACCTTTCAAATTTTTCCAACAACAAGTTGAACTATGAGACCTATATAGGTGCTTGAGGGGGAGGAGGAGGAGGAGAACAATTTTTTGACGATTTTTGATATTTTAAAACTACTCTAATTTTACTATTAATTGAATTTCAGATTAGACTATCAGTGTCCTATTGAATACTCTTCTCGAATAAAATCGTCAGATAAATATAATCTAACTTAGAGAGTTGAATTTTGGCCTTTATGACTCCTGTAATAAGATCAATTAGTGACTTATTCTTGACTTAGTGTCACTGCCATGCCTCTTAATCTTAAAATGGATTGAGTTCATCTCGGAAATTTTATATTATTTTGAAAAAAACGAAAAATATATAATTCTGAAATTAAAATAATCCAATCACAAATTGTGTAATAATCTATTACACACCTTTTTTCTTAAGTAATTCGGGAATTGAATGGCTACGAATACTTTATCAAACGAAATTTGCGCAAAATTTATGACTGAGTTAAAAAATATATATATATATATTTATTTAAATATAATCTGCAATTTTGTACTATAAAGTAAAATCCAATAAAGCAAAGAGTTCAATGTATAAAAATCATGTCATTCTAACCAACTTCTTCGTTAATTGAGGCTGGTTTATCACAATCGATGCTTTCCAGATATTCCCTCACTCGCGTTTCTACTACTACTCTTTCAATATAATTTCCTTCAACTGTTCTTAGAAATCTTTCTTCATCCCACTGAGGAAGATCTCCAGCACTGTAATAACTATCATATTGTGAAGAATTGATACTGGGATTGGACAAATTAATTTTAATCTTCTCGCAGGTATTTATTGATGACGTAACATTTCTTCTGTTTTTATCTTTCGTTCCAATGATGTTATCTTGTTTAAAGTTGTTTATAATTTGATTCAAGTCGTTTATAGCTAAGTGAGTGGCTTCATATTCTTTTATGAACTTATCCATGGCCTCTCTCACATAATAAGAAAGCAGATATATATCGTTGTGTAACTTAACAAATTGTTGCTCGATATCCTTCATTTCATCTAAATCTATGCAATGTTTAGAAAGTACTATATTTTCCTGCTCCTCTAAACGTTTCTCCAATTTCAAACCGAAATCGATATTTTTTTGTATCTTCTCGTTTGCATCTTTTAGCGAAATTTCTAACGAAAACGACTTCTTTCTTCTTAGAAGGAGATAATATACGGCAAAACAAATAACTGCAACAGCAGTTTCGCCCAGATTCGTCAACACGTAGTAATATGCATACCAAGATGCATCGATGATAACGTCTACCAATACGTAACCGACTCTTTTGACAAAATCCTTAGAGAATTCGCAGTTGCATCCAGGATCCTCAACTTCTTCTTTTTCGAAAAATTGAATGGTTATGTATAGCAGAAATAAAGAAAAGATCAGAAATACTAAATATCGAAGTGAAAATTTCATGTTCAGTATTTCGTTATTCATTCATTAAACCAGTAATTTTTGATTTAAACAATTGTTTAAATATCTTTATTAAAAAGCTAACAATGAAATTTTCTCTCCTGTTAATTTTTGACAATGGCGAATTATGGCTTAAATATGTACAATATACATATTTAAGCCATAATTTTGACTATAAACTTCTCATTATGCTGAAAGCTGATCTGTAATTATTAATAGGATGGATAAAGGATTTAAATAAAATAATTTATTATATTTATGTTTAATATATTTATAAAAATAAATATAAAATTTTGTATTAATCATCACAGTGAAAATTTCAAGTATTTCTTCAGTGTGTTCAATAAAATATAATAGTGTCACTTACTTTCTAAAATTTTATTAATACTGTAAGGCTTACGTTTTGCCTTCAGTATGGAAAGTGTAGTGAATGAGAGTTATGAACTTTTAAATTTTATTAAACTTGGAAATTATGTTTGTAACTCAAATAGCACTTGTATTTCCACTGAAATCTACATTACAGTCATGAGTATAGTACACTACTTGCAAACTTTCAGATGAAATAGCAAAAACACATTTCATTCAAAACATAATACTAATAATCATTCTTTCAATGAATTGCAACGAACTTAATACAGGAGCCATAATCTTGAAGCATTATTATACGGATATACCCCGTTTAACAGACTCCAAATCCAGATAGATTTACGACTGATGTCAAATTGTCTAATTTGAAAAAACAAATCATCGATACATCGATTGAATATAGAAATAATAGTTGGGATTTTTCTAACAGCAATCATTTCAAAGCATACAACGTATTCAAATAATAAGATTAAATTCACTCAATTATCTTCGGAAGTACAAATCTTTTAAACCAGAAAAAGGCATAATCATCAATCAATCAATAATTGCTCGTTTATTAGCAAATATCGATTTATTAACCATCAAAGATCGTGTAAACTTTATTTAAATATTAGATATCGCCATTAGTACATTAGAGAGATCCCGACACAGCCATTAGTCAACGTATTTATTTTTTAATATTGTATAAGTGTATTTTTTGTACAAAATGTATTAAAAATTATTTCGCGTTATATAAATTAAAATAGAAAAATGCATTATCTATACATTATTTTAATATTTAATTAAATAATGGAAATTCTATACTACACGTAATTTATGAAATGTGTGTTTATCACTTGAAAAATTTTGATCGCATTAATTTAACAAAATTTTTAATAGATGCCAATCACAATTTAAAACAGTATTTTATAATATATTAAAATTCAAACAGTACTACAAAAAATTTTTTCATTGTAAATCCACATAACTTTGATAACTGCAAACAAGATGGCGGCGGACTTGCTTCCGATACAGAACATCGACTTTCATTTTAGAAGTTGAAATATGAAGCGCTTTATATTTTTTTGTGCTGTTAATAATTTAAACTTACTTTCGACTTAATATTGTCACGGCATGAATACTGTATCATCTTATAGTCATGACTACATAATATCTGATTTGCTGAGACATGACACGAAGTCATCCGTTGGCCGGCGCTAAATAGTACTGGACTCTGATGTGTGACGCAGCCAAAGATGGACGAAAGACAGCGAGTCGTCGAAGGGATCCTAAATTTTTGCCGTAAATCTAGAATATTGCAAAAACTGAATTATAGAGCAAAGATTATTTAAAATATTAACTGCACAAAAAATAAAAAGCATTTCACATTTCAACTTTTACTCTTTTGTTCACAATAGAACATTATTAATGAAAAGTAAAAAAAAATAGTAATAAAAAGTTTGTGACAAGTGACAGCTTAATAAATAACAGCAGTTAAGTTTATTTGGATATTAATGTGAAGAAAATACCGTTTAGTGGAATTGGTATTACATCATAAAGAAAGATGGCCGCTTTCACTATTGATGCATTTTTATGGCTTTTATAAGGAATAAATGTGTATTAATAATGTTCAAAATTAATAATTAAAATGGAAATAAAATAGAAATAAAACGATGTAATGCTTCGAGAAACAGTTAAAAAATATTTGATTATTCAGAAATTAGGCTTAAAAATACGCAATCAACTTTTTGTCTGGAAGTGTCTAATCTTATTATAATGAAATTTCTATACTCAACGTATTTCCACTAAAGCGCAGATTTTCCAGTCCCAATTAACACAAAATAGCGTGATATACCTGTATATAATTTAAATGTTCCTACCAGTCAATAAAGAATATTTAGAAATGAAAGAATAGTAACCAATAATAATTCAAATGATTCTTCATTAATAATTTTCATGACTATATAAAAATATCATTTCGTGTATTATATAATTTTTATTTTTAAAATGAAAAACATTTTTTGGAATCAGATATGCATAAGTATCAGTATAAATACTGTATATATTTTATATTTTTGCATGGAAAAATATATATTGTATTGGATTTCCAATGGATTATCCAAGATTCTCTCATTCCGTATTACCTCAGATAACGAATTCTATATTTGGTTTTTAAATTCATAACTGATATGTAGCCAGTGCCAAATCTAGTTAATGCGGAGTCCGATTGGAACATTTTTCGCGGGCCCCTCAAAATATGGCTTATATGTATAAATAAAATAAGGTTATCTAGTTTAGTGGTCCCCAATGTCTGGCATCAATGTGTGGTGGTATTCCTAAGGGTGCTTAAGAAATTTTCAGGGATGCGTGTTTCTGTTCGTCATAATGCATGTCTGTTATATGACGTACTTGCTATTATTCTTTACTGATAAAGAGATGTATGATTTATAAAGTTTGGGGACCGCTAGTCTAGTTCTCAAGACTAAAATATGGGGATCGCAAAATATTTCAAGACTAAACAAAGCAGAGCAATCAAATTTTAGATCATCATTCCAGCTATATGCCGAATAATTTTGAAGTATTCATATGATCTGTTACAAGATAAGAGTTTAAAATTTTTTAAATTTTATTTACAGTATTCGAAACTATTTATAGTACGTATGAGATATACTTATTTGAAAGAATTTTTCATCAAAAATATCTATAGAGTTAATTGATATCAGTTAAAGCTTTCTTATATTTTTTGAAAAGCTATTATATCTCTGTGAAGAATAACAAGTATTCTTTTTTTTGTGTGTGTGTTTCAGTCATAGATCCTAAATAATTCTCACTTATTATTTGCTTTATTAGGAATTTTTTACAATTATATAATATTTTCAAATTATGAAAAAAATAAAATCAAATTCCTCAAAAAATATTTTTAAATGCATAAAACTCTTCCTTTACCCTAACTGTACTGTTGAAACAAAATAAAACTAAAGTTATTTAGCTAAAGTAGAAAACAAAAAGAAGTCTGAATTCTAGTCAATATGAAGAATCAGTATTTTAATAATATATAATGAAAGCTTATCAGTGGCAATTAGAACAGTCTGGAATATAACTCTATATGTGAATTGTGTCTCTTTATATGTTTGATATGCGTACACGTGAACTCTGTGACTCTCTAAGCATAAACTGTATTCATGTGTAAACTGTAACTTTGCTCTCAGCATCTGCACACATTACTTGCGGCAAGGTAAGCAGTGAATTTATCATTCTCTAGAGCTTTATTTTGAATACAAATCGTTTCAATAAGTAGTCTCCAACTTCATTAATAATAAAGTCAGAATTTGTTACAATATAACAAATAATATGTTTATATTTTGAAAAAATGATATAGCAAAGTTAAATTTCATATAAATATCCCATTTTATGCTTGACAGTATCCTGGAATCATCTAAATATGTTCAGTCAATGATTAGATCTAATCACCTGTGTCACGAGAATGGAATCGATGTGCGTAGTTTTTATATCCAAATTTATTACTACATTCCCTTGCATAATATAGTTACACTTACTATAATTAGATAATGCAGGTTTCATAAGAAACTGTATAAAATAAAATATATTGATGTTGTACAAAAACAGTTTCTCTCCTTACACTTACTATAATTAGATAATGCAGTTTTCATAAGAAACTGTATAAAATAAAATATATTGATGTTGTACAAAAACAGTTTCTCTCCTACAAAGTTGTCATCGTGATGAAATGGCTTAAGTGAGTAATCAAAGTGTCTTCAATAACTGCAACCAATTGGCATAATTTAGCAGAAGGAAAAAATGCAGTGTTCTTTTTTAGTTTGTTTCCCATTTTATGCACAATCATCCACATACACACAATCATGTATATTTTTTGTCTCATTCTATATTTAGCGCAGATTCAAGAAGTTGGACGTTCTAATCCACTTCGCGGTTGGTCTCTCCATACTATCAATTCATTAAAAATGATTTAAAAAATTATTCCTTTTAATTAGCGGGCAATGTAATTTATTAGTTTTGATGAGAAATAAGTTTAATCTCATTCTTTCATATTTTGTTGACCTGAACCAATGCCTGAATTCATTAAACAATACGACCAAGTGTCATCGAAGGAATTTTTTTCTCTTTCATTTTGATCTGATTATATCAAATTTTCAGAGAACCATTTAACAATATAACAATATTGTTGAAGGTTCTCTGAAAATTTTATAAGTTATATTCCTACAAATTTTATCAAAATTAGTTGAACAACGTTTTTTATATTTTCAATAAATAGTAATTATTTTATTACTTTAATTTAATTCTGTATTTTAAAAGTTGCCTTCATATTGAGTATTTTTATCTAATGAAGATACTATATCCAAAATACTCGACTTGAAACCATAAATAATTACTTGAATTTGAGCTTTAATTATTTATTGCAATAATAAAAACTATCTTTCAGATTTACATCGCTTCCCTAGAGAAGATAATAAGTGGCAAGACAATTCCGATGTGTACCACAAACTATCTATATACGTTATAGAATCAAACATTAGGTGATTAGATGAGGAATGGAGTGAAAGAAGCCGAGCCAGTTTTCCTGAAAAAACTGGTGGTGTTGGATCATGATTATCCAATGGCAAGCGAATGGTTTATCAATTGGTCATACAGCTATAAATAACAGAGTAAATTTAGAATATTTTTTGTAGACAGCATATTATGCTATTGTTACTGTGTTTTTCGTTAGTGTATTTAAGGATTTACTGTATTTTTTTATATTTTAATTTTCAGAAAATTGCTCTTCGCATTGGTGTTTTAAAAATTGTGCATATTTCAATTGGTCTGTAAAACTGAGAAAAATGGTAATAAAGGATGTTCTTGATTAAAAAAAGATCTTTGATCACTTACTTAAAAGGCAGACTACATACAGTATTTATATATAGTATATAGGTTTAACGTAAATTTATTTATTTATTTAACAACACATCAATGTCTAAAATTGTTAAACAATATTTCGTTATACATTATTGCATTTTGTATATTTATACGATTTTATAAAGGGAAATAATTATTTTGTTTTTCATTTAAGAAATTTATTGAGAACTATTCCTTACAAGAGTTCTGAAATAAAGTTGACAATAATAATAATCTGGAAGTTTTTATTAAAGTTTATTAATTAATATTTTTAAAATCGAAGAAAGCATAAATAAATCATATTAATAAAATTCCCTTTATAACTGGTTTTTAAAATTTAAGTAAATTGAAAGTTCTTATTTAACTTATAACAAGCTCATTAAAAATTTCGTAAAATAAATATAAATTAAGACATACATTATGCTATAATTTGAAATAATATTATTAAAGTACCATTGTTTTGTTCATGATTCACAATGAATAAAGAAAAGAAGAAAGCCAAACGATATAAGTAAAACTGCTGGAATGTACAGTACAGTATTCCATTTTCCGCGGATCCAAGGCGGCCTTGACAATACTTGGGAAGGAATCCGAAGGGCCTTAATGGATCCATTTACTACCATTAAAATCCCCTTGGACCCTCTCGCAGGCACTGTAAATATAGTTTGGATCCGAATATAAATAAAAATTTTAAAAGCTGACAATAATTTCAATAAGACTAATTCTAATCTGTTCGAAATAATAGGGCATTTTAGACATATTTAATCGGATATGGGATAGTCTATTTTTAATAAGACTGTATTAAGTAACATTTATATGTATCATAAACAATATATTATTAATAGGGTACACAAATTTATGATACAAAACTATTAGGCACTCTTTCATGGAACAGTACGATTTTTTTCCTGAAAAATTCGAGTTCGATGCTTCTTTTCTTTTTTCCTGGCCACTCCGAGTTTCACTTATTAAAATCCCTATCTTTCAATACATTATAATCTCTCATTCTCGGTTTATACGGCTTTTCAGCTGGAGCGGTGGGACTATTCTAAAGCTCATCGCAGGATCATCTGTAATAAAATTATCATCAGGTGAGGATAAGATTTAGTAAGGTAGGCCCAGACGCCCTGAAAACATTTTGAGGTATGGGACTCGGAATTGTATCGGATTCAAAAATTTTTTCAAGTAGCAAGCAAGCACTTTGAAATTTGCCCATACATCAGCCTACTATTAGCTAGATCATGAATAGTGTTGTTAACCAAGACGCTGAAGGATGTATGGGGGTTCAATAAGCAAGTTCTAGATCCCTTTTGAATAAATGGGAGTCAGAGATTGTATATAGGAGCTTTCAGTAGAAAAGTTAGCATTGTTCTATGCGATCAATTGCCATGTCAGGAGCATTATAAAAATCGAAATATATTAGCGTTAGTATAATTTACTATTTAACCGTTATTTTATTCTCTTTATCGCCGAAAAAATAATTACTTACTGAAAAATAAAGCAATAAATTATATAAAAGTTTAAAATAATATGTTTTCATTTTAAAATCAGTCAGCATCAGTAATTAAAAAATTAAAATATATAAGAAAAACAGAAATAAATGATTTTTATAACTAAATTACAACAGTGTGAGTCATTTGTGATTAACAGAAAACAAGTTCTCATATAAAACAATTATTTTATTTTGTTCCAAATAATGAAAAATTTTAGTTAGAGAATCTAATATGGATCTCTGTAAACTGGCGGCCAGCTGTAAAATCACCACATGGTTAAAGTTGGCTTTCAATCTGAAGAATGGATTCATATTTATTCAGGAAAGATTAGGTCAAAATCAATGAATTTTATTCTTTATCTGACAGTTGACTTCACCACTTGTGTGGGCATTCCATGATGAATGCTAAAATAATCCATCGTTTAATACCTTCGAATTGGAAAATGACATAAAACAAGAAAAAAGAATCATTAAATTATTAACAAATTCCGACAGCTAATTAATTAATGCCCGATACCGGTACTCTTAGGCAGTGCCGGATCTAGTTAGTGCGGGGCCCGATTGGAATATTTTGCTCGGGGCCCCTCAAAATATGGCTTATATGTATAAATAAAATAAGTAACATTTATAAATAAAGACCCATTTTTTTTTTGTTAACAGATGACGCCACTTTCCACTCAGTAAGAGTACTAAGTGGCGGGGCAAAACAAGCCCTTCCACAGGCTGCCCACCCCTGCGGAGGGGTCAGCCGGATTGTGGAGGACGGGGATCGACGGGCCGGGCCCGGACCCCATGATAAATATTTTCAAGGGGTGGGACCCGAGATTCGAACCCGGAAACCTGTATCCAAAATATTGTGACAGGGCTCAATGTAAAAAAGTAATTGAGTGTGAGGACGTTTTTGGTAATTGTAATATTCCGTAACTTCCTTTATTAAATCGTACCATTTATACTTTCCGCGAATATTGAAAAACGGTACATATATTTTAAAATATTATTTCTTAATACATTGTTTAATTACATAATCTTTGACAAACATGGGGCCCCCTCTAGCGCGGGGCCCGATTGGGTGCAATCGGTGCAATCGGCTTAAATCCGGCACTGCTCTTAGGTACATCCATAATCTATGTCACATTGTTAAGGGATATAGTAACTTTATAAGATAAATGGCGTAGAGGACGGAGGGAGTCATGAAAATTGTGACGACACATTATAAAAATGGTTAATTTTGCATCTTAATGACTAAAACATTTTTTTAAATAAAATATAAAATGTTTATGCTAAACTGTTCGAAAAAAGACTGTAATATAATATATTTGGAGATACTGTACATTTGTTATAAAAATGTTAGATATATCTAATTCCAAATAAACCTTCAAATCATTTATATACAATTGTTTCAAGATTTATTTGGAAGTTAAAAGATATATGTAAACTAATCTCAGTGTAATTTCTATTTTCGATTATTTTGTTTATTATTATTATTATTTTTATTTTTACGAATTATCGAAAAAAAATTTAAGTAGAAGAGGAGAGTCTTCGAATTTGTGACGTCACGATCAAGTGATCAAGTTTGGTGGCACAAAAAATAACGAAGGAGAGACAGTTCTAAATATCTCCCTTTCGTTCATAAAAATGTTCGAAATAGCATAACTTGTTTATGGATGCTCCTACTTGGATATTGGATATTAACGAAAAGAAATCTAGCTGACATGATATCAGAACATAAATATGAAAAATAAATAAATGAATAATAAATAGGAAAAACAGTACCGGTAATTGCTTTAACTAAACTAGTTTATAAATATGATTTACAAGTAAAATGGAAATACGTTAAAATAATAAAACAATGTGCATCATTGAAAAACGAGTTTTTAGTATCCTCTATATCAGGGATGAGCAACACGCGGCCCGTTAAACATGTTTATGCTTGGCGGGCCTGCAATAACCGGCAGGCCCGCCAAGCATTTCTACATACAACATAGAAGTTTGCAAACACGCCAAGCAAAACATATTTAAGTTTTTTTTTTTTCTAAAATTTCTAGTTTGTTGACAAAGTCATTGTAAATCAAGTGTCGCTAACGAAACTGGCCAACTGAATTAATTAGTTTTGCAAGTGTACGACCCACGAAATATATCTAGGATATGTCAAAATAATAATTTTTAATTATTTTTCTGATCATTCATCTATAAATTCGCAGAAGTTTATCAGCTTTCGATCAATGAGTGGAACTAAAAATTTGGGAAGATTACTTACTACCAATTTTTTTCTATCTGTTATCTTTCATCTACGTAACCACTAAACACACGGCTAAAAAAACAGGCTATAATTAAAGCCTTAATCGTAATTAAACTATAGAAATGTTTAATTGGTTTAGGAAATTTGTTGGCATGGATTTTAATATTCGCATTGGCATACATAATTAAATTTATACTCTCTGTGACAGAATAATAAGCAGAATTGTATCGCGAAAGTTTGAAATATTTTTGTAAGTAAACGTAATTAAATATTATTAAAAAAATTTTAATAATATTTTCAAATTTAAAATTTGGGTTTGTATCATATTAATTTTATGAAAATAAATAGTATTGTTTTCATCATTAAATTATAAAACCTAATACCTGTTAAATAATAACTAAGAATAAGAAAAAGTCAGTAAGAAAAGTTGCTCCAAGTATTGTAAATTTCATTAGACTTATAATATTCTTTATGAAATTATTAGAAATAACTCAAAATAATCATCTACAGAGTAGGGGTTCTTAACAGGGTTATCCATACCCCTTGGAGTATGAATAACCCCTGTTAAGAACCCCTGCTCTAGAGATTATTATTTTGAGATTATTTATTATACATCTCCCTGTGAAGAACCCCTGCTCTAGAGATGTGTTAAGAACCTCTGCTCTAGGGAATTAAATATAGGACTCGATCTCCGGGTACTGGCATTTATTTTATTTAAACATATTTGTAAGTCATACTGGCAACTAATATAAGTAATATAATGATTATGTGTGACAGTCAAGTGAAGGAGGTATGGTACCATACTGGACAATCATTGGGGATCTGGAATCATCAAAATATTAAGAAGAGCATTAAATTAATCACTCATTAATTGGTGTCACAAAATAAAATTTAGCATTGTATTGAAGATGTTTCCATGTTTTTAACATGTATCCATGTTTTTAACAATGTCGTATTACCGCAAAGTCCATTTTTCTCTATCCCCATAACTATGATGTAAAAGCCTTCTGGAATTTGATTTTATTTACTTTTTATACAATAACTGGAGATAGTCCCTTGAGTTAACTTGTTGAAATGAAGATCTTGAGTTTGATTTCTTTTATTGAAAGTCATTGTTAACATGACAACGCCCGTTGTCTTGTAGTGAGTTGTCTGCGACCTGCTCGCAACATAGGTCTGTTAAGTGTTGTATCGCCTACTTTACTCTCCAGATCTTATCTGCTGTGACTTAAATTTATTTCCTAAACTCGAGTTCCTACGTGGTATTTATTTCCACATTATGGTTCCTGACATTATGCTTGCAATCCACCGGTCCAAGCGTGACATCAACACATTTGTGGCTGCAGCATTATGGAACCATTATGGAACTACCGCAACTATAGAAAAAGTTCAGGAACAATGCTAAAAACTATATTGAGTGATTGTAAACGTCAATCTGTGCTATGCCTGTCCTATGCTAATCTGTACCATTGTGAATACTATTAAATCTCCAACCCTCATATAATGCTTTATTTCCATCCCTCATTTAATAGCGATCTCCAAACTTTTTAATCGAATATACTTTACAGTTAAGAAAAAGCACATATATCCTATATAATAGACATATATGACAACCAAAAAATAATTACTCTTGAAATTTTCTTACTCAATCATAAGAATGTGCGCATCACAATTTGTGGACTAGTGGTTTATAAATTACTGATCGAAATTGAAGAATTAAAATTTTTACAGGATCCATTATTATTTATTGGTTCTCTCCGAAGAAATATCGATCCTTTTAACGAACACCCTGAAGAAATTTTATGGAAAGTTCTTGAAGAGGTAAATATTATTGAATTCTTAATACATTAGATTGATATCTAAATATTTAATGCGCATCAATTCTATAAACCACAGTTGCATATATAATAAATGAATTCTTCTAATGTATCACTTGTTCAGTATATAGTTCTATAAAAGATATATCCTAAAATACTTTTCAAGTAATTTAAAGAACTTCATTGATAAGTATCAATAAGCAATGTATTACATTTTATACGTTTTTAATTATAATTATAATTAAATATATATGCTGAAGGTACAATTAAAAGATGCTGTTCGTGATTTATCTGGAGGATTGGATACAGAATTATCAGAAGGAGGAAGCAACTTTAGTGTTGGTCAAAGACAATTGATATGTCTGGCTAGAGCAATACTTCGTCAAAACAAAATTATTGTACTAGATGAAGCCACAGCTAATATGGACAAGAAGTAAGTTGATAATCAATATTATAAATGGAGAAATTGATGTTAAATACTGCTACATGTACATGAGAGGTATAGTATTATCATTAACTAAATTCATGTTCTGTGATCCTATTAAAACACTGTCTGGAATATAACAGAAAAAAAGTTATAAGGATTAAAATAAGTCATTTATTCTTTTCAGTACGGACTCATTTATACAGAAGACAATTCGAGAAAAATTCTGTTCCTGCACAGTAATAACAATTGCGCACAGACTTCAGACTATTATTGATTCTGACAGAATTATGGTAAAATTTTTTCATTAAATATACAATGTTTCCATAGTTGATATTTTGCTTCTTAAAACTGGTAGAGTTGAAAGTATTTAGCAGAAATATAAAAGGTTCTATAACCTTCAGTTATAACTTCATAGAATTAAAGTTTAGGAATAAAATTCTGTAACGATAATTCTATAAATTTTAAAATCTGAGTTGATAATGATAAAAGTATGCTTGCATAACACACGAAACAATAATTTATGTGTAAAATACGACCAATAAATTATTGTAGAGTAAACCTAATAAATATAGACTATAATATGAGTGCCATCCATATTTTTCTTCACTTACGTTGTATCATGTATCATATATCATATATATCATGTATCATGCTATCATACTATCATACTCTGAATATGTTTTGATGGCAACATGCGGAAATGAAACTTTTTCATTAGCTTCAGGAATTCTGACATCAATATTATGATGGAAGCACAAATCATGAAATATCTTCATGGAATCCATTTTAAGATAGTTCATATTTAGCAGGTTTACTTTACTCATGGAAAGACGGAAGGTAGTTTTGCATAATGTGCTTAAGTATAAGGTTCATGCTATTCATATATCCTTAAACTTTCCTGTCGATTCGTTTGCCTTGTAGAAGTTTTAAAGTATACGCACGATTTGTAGTTGTTGATTTCCTGATCTAAAACATATGATATGCAATATATTTTTCAGGTTTTGGATGCAGGAAAAATTGAAGAATTTGACGAACCATACAATCTGTTGATGAAGAAAAATGGAATGTTTTATAACATGGTACTAATGACTGGAGAAACCATGATGAAAGAAATGCATTGCATTGCTAAAGATATATATAACAGGAAACACAAAGTTGAAACTGAACAATGAAATGGTTATAAGATAACCATGTTTGTAAATAAAAATATTTCTGTGCTGAACTATTATGTGAAATTATTGTATTATGCAAGATAGTTTTGAATACTATTTTTAATGTGATAATTTCAATCATACTAATTGTTTAATTTGTCTATATTATTGTTACATGTTAGGTTAGTTTAATTAAGCCGCCATATCTCACGAGGGATAATTTGTATTTGGAGGCAGCAACTTATAGAGTCCATCACAGGTTGGCCAACACCCATGATGGGGACAACCGGAAGGTTGAAGGATGGGTTCAACAGGGAAGCCCGGATTCCTCCTGAAAAACTGGAAGTGTGGGACCGGGACTTGAACCCGGATCCTCCATGTGGTATGCCATAGCTTTACCATCAGCATCATTGCTATAGCAGCTGTATTATTCCTGTAATAATAACTGAATCAGACTAGATGATATCATCAACAGATTTCCGTTGAAAGTCGTTTCTTTTCAACAGGGAAGCCCAGATTCCTCCTGAAAAACTGGAAGTGTGGGACCGGGATTTGAACCCGGATCCTCCATGTGGTATGCCATAGCTTTACCATCAGCAACATTGCTATAGCAGCTGTATTATTCCTGCAATAATAACTGAATCAGACTAGATGATATCATCAACAGATTTCCGTTGAAAGTCGTTTCTACAGACTTGAAAATTTCGCAATTTTAAAAAAATTATTTTCTTTTTTAATTTGTTCGCAAAATAAAACAAATTTTGATACTAATTAGAATATAAAGTTTTATTTAAAACTAAGAAAAAATTATCTCAATTTTTGAAAGATTTTGCTAATCTAGAAATGATCGGAATAATGCAAGACATGAAGAATAAGTATAATGATGCATTCGAAAATCTTTACTTTGGTAAAATTCAGATGAACGTGTTGAAACCGTAACGATAAATATTTTTGCAAATAAGTGTTGAAAATTTTTTTTTCTCTTTTAAAATGTTCTTTCAAAGAAATTATGAAAACAAATCAGATAAAATAATAGTAAAATGGTTTTATTATGACAAAACGGTTGATATTGAATACAGATATTGAAACATATCAACGGTTTTCATCTATAACTTATAGTTCCCGGCACGAAAGTTGGAGGAAAATGACGCATGCGTATTTGAGAAAATGTTTAGATATTGAAACATATCAACGGTTTTCATCTATAACTTAATACGGAATAAACAGATATATGGAGGAAATACTTAATTGAAAAATATAAAATATTTCCTTCTTCGTAATTAAAAATTAAAGATAGTCAATTTCTTGCTCAAGCCGATCAAAATACTTTTGTAAACATCAACGATTTTTTCGAAAAATTTTCACTTACACACAAGATGTACAGTCAGTTCCATAAAGTTTTGTACCTAAGCGGAAGGTGTTCAGCTTCCTTCCAATAGTTCAAAGCAATGTGATTCATCAGTTCAGGCAAATCATTCGAACTCTCCGAGTATCGGGTGATTCCATTAACTTATGTCATAGCAACGGGGGTGGGTAATTTTAATTACACGTGTTAATTTTTTTTGTCTGCAAGATGACTTTGGATGTTCTGTAGGGAATTTTTGTTTTATTAATAATGTACTAACCTATTTTGTTATTAATGAAACAAAAATGGTGCATATTATCACTAATATTATATGCGCAACCAAGAGATAAGTTGTTATACCACTTGCTATTGAATAATACAAGAGTGACAGAGAAGTGTATCAAAGTCATAATCCTGAAACATACGTTTTCGGTGTATTTGAAGTTTATGTTGTTTAGATAGAATAAGAAAACTTCATACATAGTTCTGTAATATTCTATTATTGCTAAGAATGATTTAATTTTTTATATTTGAACTGTATATTCTTTATGGTTTAAAATAGTTTTAAAAAAGAATGAATTTGAATTTAGAGAATGTAAGCAGCTGATAACTGTTTGATAGCCAAAAATATTTCTTCCATGTTCTAAAATGATTTTTTATGTTCAATTAAATCTTTTTTGCTAAAGGAGTTGTATTTTTGATGAATTTGAAAAAGTGGTAAACATTTATACAGTTCATTAAATCAAAACTTCTTAAGTCAAGGGTTCATAAATTGAGGAATACTTCTAATATAATATTCCATAGTATTCTGTTCTGATCAACTGCTATATAGCCCATATTACATCCCTCTGAAATGTGACCAGATACCAGTACAAAATCTATATTCAGCTCAAGAATATTGCTAATCCTTAATCAGAATTGGCTGGGTATACTTATCTGTGACTTATGTCTAATGGTTGAGAATAGAATTGAAACTCAAATCAGGTCAATCTAAGAAGCATAAATTTTTTCATAATATAACAAATGTCATGAATTTGATCTGTTTTGCATATAAGCTTGAGCCTTATGCAATAATTACATTGAACATGATTAGTTGACTTTGAAGTGCAATATTTAATAAAATTTTATTACATGGTTCAATAAGTAACAAGACCCCTCATTACTTAATTTATTCAATTTGTGCATATATTTATAAATAATAGTATGATCTTTGTACAGATTATTTTTCCATATATTCTCCATACTTGTCTAAACATTTATTCCAACTATATCTCAAGGCATCTATGTCAGCATTGAAGAAGTCAATGTCAAGCATCTGAAGCCATAACATGACTTTTGCTGAACTTCCTCATTAGTTGTGAACAACCTGCACCTGGACCCATTGATCAGATGAAAATTACTGAGTGCCAGGTTAGGGCTGCATGGAGGATGTTCTGTTATCTCCCATCAATAATGTTGTAACAAGTCGTATGCTATTGGTTGAGTGTGGCCTAGCATTGTCATGTAGCAACACAATGTCCACTTGTTGCAATCCAAGTCATTTTCAATGAATTATCTCCCACAACTGTCTCAATGTGTCACAATAGGGAGCAGCATTAATTGTCTCCCTTTGATAAGGAAATTAACAAGAAGCATGCTCCTGTAGTCCCAAAAGTCTGTTGCCATGACCTTCTTTGCTGATGGAGTTGTCCCCCTTTTGAGAAATTCAAAACAATGTATGTTTCTATATCCAATGCTTGCTTATCTTCAGCATCATATGATGCACCTATGTTTCATCCCGTCACAATACAGTTCAGGAACTGCCCTCCTTCCTCACAGTACTACATCAAATGCATGAGAGACAATCCAATCTTAATGGCTTTGTGATTTTTGTGAGTTGCCTTGGTATCCAATGTGAACACTTTTCTGTATCCAGTTGCTCATGAATGATGATGTGCAAGTTTCCACTGAGATGTTCAATTCATTAGAAATATCATTAAATTGAATGTGTCAATCCTCTTGAATCAGAGCTTCAATGTGGTACACCTTGTCATCTCTGATAGTTGTGCTTGGCCAGTCTGATTGCTGCTCATTTTGCTTGTTTGTCTGCTGTTATTAAACTCAGTGCACCAAACCCACACCTGTTTCCATAACATAATATTTGCACCAACAAGTTGGTGATGAATTTCAGCTTGTGATCTGCTCTTTAGATGCAGAAGTTTGATCACACTATACACTTCAACATTTGACTGTTTCCATCTTAACACTGATGTTGGGAGAGTATGATTGACATGATGTTACATCTGATGATCATGCAGTAAAGCAGTGATCAACCAACTCCAGCTTGGTGGGAAATTATAATGATATAGGAATATTACACCTGTGTGAGGTCTTATTGCTTTGGTTTTGAACCATCTATGTATAAAAGCTCAGGTAGTTCAAGCTTTTTCAAATTTTTCCTTAATAACAGGTCATGAACTCAAATTTTTGAATATTCAAGTTTCAGTAACTTTAGTCAAAAGATTGGTCATTCCACATTTTCTTCATTAATATAATTTATCAGTTACTGAATCCAACTACCATGATAAGGTTGTGGAAAGAACTTTATAGCAGCATAACAAAATCCATCATTCATAGTCCAGGATTGTAAGCATCAGCTTTCATGTGTAACATTTTCTCAGATTGATCTATTGTTAATATTTTTCAAATGTATTTGTTCTGTTTGTTATATTTAAAATATTTATTCAAAATTCAGAAGCTGCTTTTAACAATAAAGTTTGTTTTTATTCCTAGACTTTAAGAATGAGTTTGAATTTTATTGTGAAAAATTTTGAAGATCAAAATTTTTGCTATTTTATTGTATAATTTAAAATTTTTGTTGAAAATTAGAAAATATTATTTTCTTCATTGTGATAGATTTTCTGATAGATTTTAATTTAATTTCAATATCTGAAACTGAAAATTTAAAGACATAATAGTGAAAAATATTAAGCCATATTTTTTTTGCTAGACAAGAAAATTAATTTTAAATTGTTTGTAAAAATTTCAAGATTTTTAACTAACGAGAAGAAGAAAATTGATATTCATTATTTAACAGTACTGTGTTTTACAATTTATTATTTTTCTATAAATATATACAGGTGCTTAAATAATTTTCACTGAATCAATTAGATTCATATCTCTGCTTTTTCCAGAAAAATAATACACTTGAGCAGGAACAATCTTTATTTTATAATTTTTATAATTTTTATAATTTTGTTTTTGGCAAGAAACTCATCCTCTTCAACTACACCAGTGAACTGAATATACAAATCTAAGATTCTCAGAGACATTTTAGCTATTAAATCTAAAAAATATTAAATACAGTGGATTCTGCTTAATTGGGACACATTGGGACTAAGCCATTTTGGCCCAATTAAGCAGCTGTACCAATTAAATGAAGCAATAATAAATTCTAAAATAAAATATATAATTCGTAGGTAAATAAATAAGGATAAAAAAAATAATAATTAGGTACCTATTGTAATGCTTTAATAAAATTTAAAAAAATAATAATTAGATACCTATTTTAAGGATTTATTAAAATAGATAATAATTAGGTACCTATTTATGAAAGCATTAAAATAGGTACCTAATTACTATTTTTTTACCTACAAATTACATATTTTAGAATTTATTACTACTTCAGTTTTTTTACCTATTATTTATTTGCCTACGAATTACATATTTTATTTTAGCCTTTTAGCAATCTCCTCTGACTTCTCCTTCAACACTGGGCCACTGGTATTCATGCCTTGCCTGCTAACTATAGAAAACCATTGCCACCAGCACTAATGCTTCTTCAATTTCTGAATCCTTTCTATCATGCTTTCTTTTGGATGTTCCTAGAATTTCTTTGTGTAATGCCCACTCCTCATTCAGTTGATTTTCTTGTAGGAGATTCTCTATGGTAGATTTTGATACACCAGTTATATCAGCAAATCTATGATGTCTTGTATTAAATGGCTGGCTTTTAATTTTATCCAACAAAACAATTTTACTCGAAAGTGCAAAATCCTTTTTTGTCATCTTGGCAAAGATTTAAAAATTTTAAATAAAATCAACACTCTAAATGAATATCGTTAGGTACAGTAACGGTAGACTCTTAAGCAGACACACATTTGCCAGATTCATGACGATAGTTAACCTGAAAAATTACCGATACAATAAAGCGTTGTTATAATTTGTATATAAGGATTTTTTAAGAAAGCACACAACAAGTATTAGTGTACATAGTATTGCCATACTTTTGAAAAAATGGTAGATTTTGATACACCAGTTATATCAGCAAATCTATGATGTCTTGTATTAAATGGCTGGCTTTTAATTTTATCCAACAAAACAATTTTACTCGAAAGTGCAAAATCCTTTTTTGTCATCTTGGCAAAGATTTAAAAATTTTAAATAAAATCAACACTCTAAATGAATATCGTTAGGTACAGTAACGGTAGACTCTTAAGCAGACACACATTTGCCAGATTCATGACGATAGTTAACCTGAAAAATTACCGATACAATAAAGCGTTGTTATAATTTGTATATAAGGATTTTTTAAGAAAGCACACAACAAGTATTAGTGTACATAGTATTGCCATACTTTTGAAAAATCCCTAAAATATATCAAAAATTGAAAATTCCTTTTCTGCTACTATCCCAATTAAGCATTTAAATTATGTATTAGTTTATTAGTTTGGTTTCCGTTATTTGAGATTTGGCCCAATTATGTGGAATCCACTGTATATTCTTGTCTTTACTTCCAACATCTATTGTTCCATCAACACTCCCATTTAAATGTTTTTCTCTCCTTACAGATATAATCTTTCAAAGTATAAAGAAAAATGGAGAAGAAAAATAACAAAAAAAAATACCTAAATACCTAAAATATTATCCAAATAATCCAGTAAGCCTATTAAAATAAATTTAAATGCATTAGAATTCGTCAGAAAAAAACTAAAAAAATTTGACTGACATTAAAAATCTTTTACAAATTATATGTTTGTTAAATATTATCTTAAAATCAAAGAAGAATCATGCAAAACTTCATATGCTATATGTCAGAAGACTAGCCTGTTCCTTTGGGTTACAGGTGTTTCAAGCACTATATCCATGCTAAAGATATCTTAACAGATTGGAGGACATTAGTCATTCTCTATCTCCCATCTTTTCACAGTCTCAAAGTTCTGGGCTATGAACCTTGTCTGCTTATCTTTCGTTGCTTTATCACTCTTGTCTGGTCCTCTTTAATATGAAATCATATTGGATATTTCTTGTATTTAGCACTATGTTGAATTTTTTCATTTCCATTGTTCCAATTCATCTTATTTAAAAGTGTTATTACTGATGATGGCCTTATTAAGCCGAAAGATCTTTAATAGTTATTAAACTATAATTTTTTCACTTAAATAAGTGCTGAAGACTGTTTTATTAGTAGTTCTATTAAAAGAAGTTTTATATAATCAAGTGTTAGAACAGTATACAAGGTGAATCCAAAAAACTTGGCAAAACTTTACGGGATGATAGAACGCAGCTATACGAGCAATATTTATCAGAGAATGTATAGTCGGAACGCAAGCGGTGAGAAGTAAAAAATAGAGTCACATGTAAAGAATTAAGACAAGAATGAGAGGAGATACTTCAGAAAACATTTTAATAACAGGAATGTAATTGATTTACATGCTCAAAGAAATTTCTCAAAAATGCTTCAGCCAGCTGTAATGCAGGCTTTACACCTGCTGGCGATATTCAGGAAATGCCTGGTGTCTTCGCAAATGTGCATCAGTCCCTTTCCCGCAAGTGTGAAGCCTGCATTATAGCTGGCAGAAGACTTTTGAGCAATTTCTGTGAGCATGTACATCAATTACATTCCTGTTATTAAAATGTTTTCTGAAGTATCTCCTCTCATTCTTGTCTTAATTCTTTACATGTGACTCTACCTTTTACTTCTCACCATTTGCGTTCCAACCATACATTCTCTGATGAATATTGCTCATATAGCTGCGTTCTATCACCTTGTAAAGTTTTGCCCAGTTTTTCGGATTCACCCTGTATATTAGAATCCCATGCTAAAACGATACCCAATGACCCTATGCCTAAAATCTTGCCAATAAGATTGATAAGTTGCTGAAGAGTATATGACTTCCTGAATACTTTAAAGCACCTAGAATTACAAACCCATTCTGTTCTTGATTCTTTGCATATATTAAAACATACAAAACTTTAATAACTTGTAGACCAATCATTGATAAAGTGAGATCCCCTCTTATCAATTTAGAAAAGAGATTGGCAGAATGGTGTATCTTAAAATTAGAGAATTAAAATACAATGTGAAATCATCTGCTATGTTATTACAGAAGTTGATAGATTCTTTACCACTCATCGATGAGACCTTGTCTATACTAGATTATGAAAAATTATACCCATCTCTACTCCTCCCATCTACATGCCTGGCATTATGCAGATTTTTTTATGGAAAATCTTCCTAACTCTCATGAATATGTTACCATCTTAAGAGATATTGCTAATTTCTTATGTTATGAATTATATTTTACCTTCAGAGGAAAGATATATATGCAGACATACAGCGTCCCCATAAGTAGGCCAATGACTGGAGTAACGGCCAGAATAGTATTAAGATCAATAGAAAATAATATAAGATTAATAAATAATATATTGCAAGATTTAAAATGTAGTTAAAACTGTGAAAGATATGCCAACGATATATTTGTAATATAGGGAAACAAGATAGAATCAAAGAGTTGATACACTCATTAACTCAAGATGGCCTTATTCACCATCTTGAGTTAAATGACGAGTTAATCAACTCGAGGTAAATTCTAACTTTGAGTCAGATGTGAAATTAACCTTCAGTGGTATTCAGGAAGAATATTAACCCTTGGGTTAACCTTTCTTAATACTACTGTTTACAAGATTAAATGACAATTTGTTTGAGACAAGCAATGTGATTGGCTTTCACAAATCACATGATATACATAAGAAAAATGGAGGGAGAAACAAATCAGCAATGTAATTTTATGAATTTCAAGAGAGAGATGTTATTGCAGTTAATGGAAAAATATATTGTTGTTATTGAAAATAAAAAAGTAATGCAATAACAATAAAAGAAAAACAAGAAACTTGGGAAGCAATTGAGAAAGAATTCAATGGAATCTCAGGAGTAACCATATGAACAATGATGTAACTTTGGGATTACTATAAAAATTAATAAGAAATCAATCAAAGAACGAACTCAAAATAAATCAAGTTTTTAAAACTGGTAGTAGATCAAATTTCAACAAAGATGTTGATTCAGTTGGAGGAGATTGCTATTAATGGGGGGATCAATACAGCCACTTGAAAATGCATATGATAGCAATTCCCAATATATAACAGATAAATATTTTATATTGGCACCTTCAATTAGCATAAGTTATTCATTATATAGTATATTTAAAAATATTTAGGCTAATCTTTTATTATTTAACATAGGTATATCTAACATAGCAGTGGCAGAAATGATACTCGATAAAAATTTAGATTCTGTATTGATTTCAGAAGTACTTGTTTCAAAGGAGTCATTGCATAATTTCTCAAACTTTGAGCTGATAACTTATAGCCAATTTTGTGGACCAATTTTCTTAATATCCTTTTGTAAATGACAAATAAAGTCATAATTATCAAGATTTTACATACCATTTCTTCTTTTAATCCGATTTCATGTAATTCAATCATTAAAATTCTATAAAAATTCTAAACTTTCCAGATTTTCTATAATTTCTTTGTCACCACTACTAGCAGCTATCTTAACAAAAGTATTGCTCAATCAATGCATACACTAACCTCAAGGTTATTTTCTAACCCATCATTCTCCGGAGGTAAAAGTTAACTTGGTTTTCCTGGGTTACTCGAGATTGTGAATACCAAATTTACTATAACCCAGATTGTAACTCTAACTCTAACCCTAACTCGAGATGGTGAATTCAACCGTAAGTGTTCCAAGCATAGGATTAAACTTAATCTTAGATCAGAAGACCCAAAAAGAGATATCCTTTTTAGATTTATTATTATGTATAACCAAAGGTGCTTATATAACTAATATTTATAGAAAATCATCGTGTGTCATAACAATACCAGCATGGTCAAATAATCCTATGACCTACAAGAAAACATTGAAGGCTAGTATAATGAGTTAGCATTCAGGTGAATGCTAACTTGTTCTACAGATGTTGCAAAACAACATGAGTTAGCCATTATAATTAAAGAAGGAATGAAACATAGTTACAAACATAACTACATTATAAAAATTTACAAAGAAACTTTAGCTAAATTTAATACAATACCAACTCTTATAAATAGCCATATGCAGCAGTCCAATCTTAGAATAAAAAATTTTCATATTACTATACCTTATAATAAAGCTTTGTTAAGACCAATTAGAACAATAAGGAAGAAAATACAAACCAAATATTGCAACTAAAAACAAGCACAGTGTTCAAAAATCCTATCATCTTTTCTAAGCTTTGCAAGGATAAGAGGGCTTTTACTAACAATCAGTGTTCTGGAGTATATATGATCCCAATTATCAACAAAACACTCAATCAAAAGGAAGAATACATAGGGATCACTTCTAGAAATTTATTGCACTATCAAGAAGATATAATGAACAGCAACTTGAACACTGTGCTTGTTTAACGATTTTACAAATATAATTTATATATTGAATTGGAAGAGATAATAAAGATCATAAAAACATGCTTTAACTAGAAAGATTTGTTCTTGGAAGAGTCAATAATAATCACTGAATATACAAAAGTCATTAATGACTGACCGAATACAGCCATTTCTGCAGCTTGATGAAATACAGATAGGCCTCAATTAGTGCGAATAATTGGTTCCACAAATTTCTCGCACTATTCGATAATAATATCAATATTTCAATAAATTTACATAAATTTTCAAATAATTACATGGCATATTTTTATTAACATTCATTAATCAAAATTTGCATATTAATTAGTTTTATTAATTTTTTTAAATATGATCCAAATTTTGTTCATTTATGGCTTGTTTTATTCAGAAGACCAGCTACTACCCAAAGATAAATATTTTATTGGATGGCTTAATCTTCATATAAAATAATTTTTTTTTTTTGGCAATCTCAAAAATGGAATAAAAACTTCTAAAAAATAAAATTGAAAAAATGCTTACATTGGTACAATGAAAAAACATAATAAACTTCAATAATTTCAAAAGATTTTAATGAAAATTAAGCGAAATATATGATTTTAATTTTTTCCATGTTAATTAGGCTTCCTTTTAATAATTGACAACACAAAAGCATTTAAGGGATTGGCTTATACATGAGTATATACAGAGATATTTTTTAATTTTAAATACACTGTTACAAAAAAAAATAATGTTGGTTTGTTGTATGTTTGCTGTAACATATGAAATGGCCTCTTTCAAAAATACTGCTCACAGATATGTCTTACAAGGGGAGATTCAGACATTCGGGTCACCGATTTTTTTGAGATTTTGCATACTTGTAATAGTCCCCTAGGACAATATAATGTATGAGCAATAAAGTGCACAATTCATGCATTGTTGAGAAAATCGCACAAGAAGTTTTAGAATATATGAACTCAATACAAAATTTAATTAATTTTCGAATGTCTCAGTAACTTAGTGGTTGAAGATTTGCTTTTATAATTGTGTGATCACTGGTTCAATTCCTAGCTTTGACAATTTTTTTTATTTTTATTTATTTATTTTGTTCTTATTATTTTTCTCTTACATTGTTTTATTTAAATACAGTTATTTATATTTTTTATTTGTTTTAAATATTTTATAGATGTTTATATCAACCATGGTTTCTATATATTTTTTGTCAATAGATGACGCCACTTTCTATTCTGTAAAAATACTAACTTTCTGACTGTAAAATAAGTGTGGTGCATTTGAAAATTACTTCTCTCCGCATTTGTAACAAATAAAAACTATTCCGAATGACTTTATTTGAAAATTACTTCTCTCCGCATTTGTAACAAATAAAAACTATTCTGAATGACTGTTAAAAACTTTATTGATGAAAATCATTAAATGTAATAAAAACCAAACAATGTTTATCAAAATCAGTTCCATGAGGTTGAAGTTGATTCACAATTAACGAACGATATAGGTCAGTTAAGAAGCAGAAGATGTATGATTTCATTTCATTTGAAACAAAATAAAATTAGTGAATCTAGCTTGGAGTCTGTGCACTCTTCATAGAAAAGGTAAATAAATAAAAATAAAAAAAAACTGTCAAAGCTAAAAATTGAACCAGCGATCATGTAATTATAAAAGCAAATCTTCAACCACTATGCTACTGAGAAATTCGAAAATTATTTAAATTTTAGAATATATGAACTCAATATGAAACTTCTCGTGCGATTTTCTCGACAATGCTTGAGTTGTGTACTTTATTGCTCACACATTATATTGTCCTAGGGGACTACTACAAGTATGTGCAATTTCAAAAAAATTGGTGACCTGAATGTCTGAACCTCCCTTTGTTAGAGGAATCTTCATAGACTACTTAACATAATAAAACAGCAAAACTAATCAATTATATCTGTACTTATGAATGCTTTTCCTTATATTGGCTTCAGATTTGCTCTTCTTGAGTTCTTGAAAAGCCTTATGCATTCATTGAATAAAAATTTTGCATTCATGAAAAAATTTTAAATCATTTCTATATCTAGCTGAAAAGCATTTATATACAGAGTTTTGCAGCTCTCACTCTGTTTTTTGGGGATGCACTGATTTTAGCAACAGAATATATTTTATCCTTCAGAAAATCCATTTTTGCTTGAAATTTCACAAATTTCTCAACACAATTGGAACAATATGAATATAATCAGGCTGGTCCAAACTATTGTTTTTCCAACTGCAACTTATGATTGTGAAAGCTGGACTGTCAAGAAAAATGACCAAAGAAAACTGTATGCATTTGAATTATGGTGCTGGAGAAAGCTGCTCTGCATACTATGGAGTCTGGACAGCAAAAGTTGCCAACAGGGAGGTCTTAAACTGCATCAAACCAGAGTCGTCATTGGAGGGCAAAATCATTCGGCTTTGACTGTCCTATTTTGGTCATGTCATGCATGCAAATTCACTTGAAAAACTATAATGCTAGGAATGGCCAGTGGAACCAGGAGGAAGGCATGTCAAAGAACAAAGTGGCTCGACACAATCAAATATGATACTAACCTGAATATTGTACTAGAGCCGTGCGATGGCATCGATTGTCGATTATTAATCGATGGATTTTCATGCTATGCATCAAACCATCAACAATTATAACAAACAATGTATTTCATTGGTACCATCGATGGTGTAATTTTTCACTGTAAGAATTTATTAAAAAATAATTTATTAAATATTTTAATTTTGTAACACAGTCATGCTGAATTGTTACACTAGATGTCGTCATCTCTACTTTCCAGGTGGCGCTGGTCAAAACATGAAATGACACTAGAAATGATGGGTGAGTTCCAAATCTCAACAGACTAATCAGTGATGAGGGATCAGAACCAATCAGCAAGAAACCTGTCTGATTAACTCAACACTGATTGGCTTGATCACTCATCACTGATTAGTCTGTTGAGATTTGGAACTCGCCTGACATGTTTGCTGATGAGTTAGAAATACTGTAGTCGTTACTTTTTTCCCGTGGAAGTTTGAAAAAGCACTTTTCTGCTATTATTTAAGCTCCAACGCCGCTACAAGTTCTAAACAGAATGAAATGAAAGCTCTTTATTTGAATATTTCGATTGAATTAAGGATTTTATTACCAACTGTTTCTGTTGCTAGTGCAGAAAGAATGAGATTGGGATTATTATTGTGATATTGCTTGATATACATATCATAAAATGTATGATATATGTAAAAACTCAGGTTTGTTTAAATAAAGTTTGCATTAATTAATTTTTTATATTTCGGGAATTCTCGATAATTCAGGTTTGTTTAAATAAAGTTTGCATTAAATAATTTTTTATATTTCGGGAATTCTCGATAATTTTCGGGAAATACAATTTCCCGTTCTCAATTCCCGAAGGTTCCAAAATGTCGGGAATTTGGAAAAACTAACAATAACTGAGCAGAATAGAAAAGCAGAAAAAACATTAAATACAAATTTTCTAGAGTGGAAACACAGCATTTTTCCACACAGCTTTTGGACTGACTAATCACTATTATTGCAAAACAAAGCAATCTGTTATATTACAAATTTCAATAACTGAGCAGAATAGAAAAGCAGTAAAAACATTAAATACAAATTTTCTAGAGTGGAAGCACAGCATTTTGGACTGACTAATCACTATTATTGCAAAACAAAGCAATCTGTTATATTACAAATTTTTAGTATAAATAATCACTGCTATAAATAAAAATTATTTTTTAAGTCAAGGAACTCTTATATGTGTATTTCGTAAGCATTCATTATATTTATGGATTTTTTAATTTACTTTTTTTTTTATCTAGGGTTTTGTAAAACATCAGTTTATATCTCTAAATAGAAGATTAATTTAATAAACCGCTGTAAAAATATAGAATATAAAATTGTAATAAAATTCAAAAGTTAACAATATAACAATAGCATAATAAAATGGCACATTTCATGGAAGCTAATTGTGTTATTAAAAGCATTTTATCATTTAGCATTAAAATATTCTTTGCATTAAATAAAATTAAAATAAATATATTAATAAAAACTTACAGATAAATTATGTATCAAACATGTTCTTTCAGTAGTAGATGTGTAAACAATATTCCCTGATATTTTAACAGAACAAGGTGGTTTAATTTGTCCTTCTAAACATCTCAAAAGCAAACCAGACTGTACATCCCAAACTGTCATTGCTTTGTCATATGATGCAATACAGAGAATTCTCTGTGCTCCTTCAGCAGCAGTAGAAATACAACTAATTGCACTTGTAGAACATTGAATGAAGTCAACTACTTTTCTAGTCTGAAATATTTAATTGGTGTTTAGAATAAAAATTCACATTAATGTAACTAAGATAGACAAAGACACACACATACATATCCTCCATACATAAAACAGATATTCATAAAGTCTTTATGCTGTTTTAAATTTTAATAACTTAAGTTTTATATGAGATAGGAAGATTCCATAAAATGCAAACAAATTAAGCTATTTCAGTTTTTTTAAAAATCAAAAATTAATCTAACTTTGTTATTTATTTATTCATTCAGATAATCTATCTTAATTAGAGTTCACAATACTGGCCAAAATTTTAATACTAGTATTTTGGTATTTTTAATTTAAGATACCAGGATACCAGTATCCTAATATTAATTGGATACTGGATATATGGAATTAATTGGATTTTTTGGTATACTGGTATTCAAAAAGTTTTCTCAATGAATTTTGTTCAGAATTAGGGAAACTTTAATTCAAGCATTTATTACAATAATAAATATGGTATTCCGACAAAAAATCATAAAAAAATATATTATTCTAAAAGTAAATATATATACAGTGATACCTCGGTTCACGAACACAATCCGTTTCTTGACCCTGTTCGTGATCCGAAAAGTTCGTAATCCGAATCAATTTTTCCCATTGCAATTAATGTAAATCCAAATAATACGTTTTTTTTCCTAGAAAAAATTTTTAACATGTTATGGCTTTATGTGTGGAAATAATACAGAAAGGAAATAAATATAACAGTAATATTAGAAGAAAGCATGTTTAACACCACCTTCACTAACACTTTTAACTTTTTTGGGAGCCATAATAAGGGATAAATTTAATTAAGTAAAGAAAAAAACTAAAATATCAACACTTGTTGGAACTTTACTGTACCCATGTGAGCTGGGCGAATTGGATTGCTGCTGGGGGTGAGGCTGTGCGCAGAGTTTTGTGCGCCGCGAATCACATGCACTCCATGCAAGTCATGCGTGTGTGTTTGTGAACCGAAGCATCGTTCGTAAAGCGAAGCAAAATTACCGCGAATCACACACACTCCGTGCAAGTCATGCGAGTGTGTTTGTGAACCGAAGCATCGTTCGTAAAGCGAAGCAAAATTTATTCGCAAATTGTGTAAAGCATCGTTCGTAAAGCGAAGCAAAATTTGTTCGCAAATGGTGTTCGTGATTTGTTTGTGAACCGAGACGTTCGTGATCCGAGGTATCACTGTAGTAGGGAATTGTGAACCGAGACTGTGCAAATGGTGTTCGTAGACCGATTTGTTCGTGAACCGAGACGTTCGTGAGATCCGAAGGTATCACTGTATTGTAAATTGATACTGTAAATTTTTGCTCTGTTTAAACAGATTTGAATATTATGATGCATTCAGCTTTTCATTACATTTATATATTATATAACAATCTCTCAACTGCAAAATCAGTAATACTAGTTGTTTTTTAATATTATTATTATCTAGTATAGTGATTTCATATTCAATTTTTTCAAAAGGCCACTTAGATATCTTTGGTTGGCTGGTTCACATATAAAATTAATACTATTGGAAAAAAAGATATTTACATAAAATAAATAGTCTGATTATATTAACTACAGGAATACTTCGATTATCGCGGTTATTGTTGCCACGAAAAATACCACAATAATCGAAGCTTCAGGCAAACACAGACAGTTACTGATGAGCAGTGAGTAGGTTCCCTTGGATATAAACGAAGTGCTTTAAGAGAGCTACTTGGAGAGTAAATATAATTCTGGTTACATATGTAGTGGGCTACATCTCGAAACCGCGATAATTAGAATTTGGATCGCAATAATTGGAATTTTGGTATCAAATTATAAATCGCGATAATTCGAAAATTTGGATAGCAATAATTGGAATTTTGGTATCAAATTATAAACCGTGATAATTTGAACACAATGATTCGAATTTTAGTATCAAATTATAAACCGCGATAAATCTAAAATTGCGATAATCGAAACCACGATAATCGAGGTATTCCTGTATTTATATTTTAATTTCCAAAATGATATGCCTCAATTCATACTGAAAATTATAAAATTATTGCGATAATCGAAACCACGATAATCGAGGTATTCCTATATTTATATTTTAATTTCCAAAATGATATGCCTCAATTCATACTGAAAATTATAAAATTATTTATAAATTACCATATAGTAGTTTTTATAAGTTTGAAGTTTTTTGAATCGAAAATATTCTGTTTTACTACTATTATAAAATCATAAATATGAACATGAACAAGTGGTTATAAATCAAAGACTACCTGCATTTACTTAATTTATAAACTATAAATTTTATCTAAAAATTTATAGTTTATAAAGTAAATAATATTTACTCAGATAAAAAATTGGTAATCTTCATTTGTCATTATGATTTAAATTTTTTTTAAGAAAAATCACAAAATAATATCAATTTTTAATAGGAATTTTATCAACAGCAGATGAATTATCTTGCTATTCAATTTCGAGTACTTTCTTTTCTTCTGAATGATATATTTTTTTATTTTTATTTCTGCTCATAGCTCAATAAAATTGTTGCCAGTTAAAGTGAGATTGGATAAAAGGCAATCTATTGTATAAGTATTATCATCATCATTTATTTATTTAGAGAAGGACAGTAACTGAACTCAAAGATTTAGCCACTGGAAAAATAAAGCATACATAAGAATATAAGAAAATGTTAAAAAGATCCTTACAACAGATTTCCTTTTATTCAGTTTTGCTTTAACCAACCACATTTTTGTCAAGATATGAGCCAGAAATGATATAAACAGTCTTTCACTTACAATCAGTTATGAAAGTAATTCTACTGAATATCAATTATTAAAAAAAAAGAAGACATTTAATTCAGTAAATAGTGCACATTGATTCCACATTAAAATTACAGGTAATTCTCAACTGATGGCATCATCAACTTATGACAGTAATATAACTGGTAAATTTTGTGACTGATCAATATAATTTACATGTAAAAGTCAATGCACAATAGTATGATACACAGAAAGATCCTTCTTTTGTCTGATTCTTGTATTTTTGTGTTCATTAAGTTTATTATGATAATATATAGTGTAATGCAGGAATACCTTGATTATTGTGATTCTCGATTTATCGCAATTTATAATTTGATACCAAAATTTCAGTCTATTAAAATTACTGCTTTTCTTAGGCTTATGACTAAAACTAGAATAAAATTTTTGACTGCTGAAAGAAATTTATAATTTGATACCAAAATTTCAGTCTATTGAAATTACTGCTTTTCTTAGGCTTATGACTAAAACTAGAATAAAATTTTTGACTGCTGAAAAGTGCTATAATTTTATTCTAGTTTTACCAAAATTTCAATTATTGCGCTCCAAATTCGAATTATCGTGGCCTCAAGATGTAGCCCACTACATATGCAACCAGAATTACATTTACTCTCCGGGTAGCTTTCTTTAGCACTTCGTTTTTATCTGATGATGCTTGCTCACTACTTACCAGTAACTGTCTGCTTTTGCCTGAAGTACATGTAGACAAGACCAGCTTAACCTGGTAAGCAGATGATGCATTGTATTGGGGCACCTAAAGAAGGTGCCAAAATTATCATTTTTTCAGTATTGTAAGGGTGCTGAGTAGATATTATAAGGAAGCTGCATTAGTAGTCTGGGACCTCTAGAGCCGGTACTGCATATAGATATTTATTTCTCTTCTTATTTACCCTTACAATGAATACTAACAAGGATGATATCAAGTCTACAGTTATCAAGAAGAAACATATAATGATAGATTAGAAGATTAGCAGATTTAACACATTCTTTTTTACCTCATATATAAAATTTAATCAATAAATTTGAAAAATCCTTGGCAACGATCATCCATTTTACATGCATTATTTATCTCAATTATCGTAGATTCGATTATTATGGTATTTTTTGTGGCAACAATAATTGCAATAATCAAGGTATTTTTGTATTAAATACTCATAATGGGCAATCCATAAATTTTTGAAATTTCTGACTGCTTCAACTTATAATGAGTAACTGATAATGTATCAATTGTAGCATCTTATGATCAAGGATATATAGTAATTATTATTTTTTTGAAATCAAATTATGCATTAGTTATTGGCATTTTTATTAATAATAGTATATATATAAATTAATTAAAACACAATTTCTCTCAAAATAATACAAAAAATAGAATTACACCTATCAACTTTGTAACAAATATAAATTAAAAAGCAAGCTTTGAACAAAGAAAATTAAGATTAACAGAATTATTTAGAACTTGTCTTTGTGTGCTGAATTTTAGTAGCAGAAATTCATCATAAAATATTAAGAGAGGGTAATTCTGAAAAGTCATAACAGTTTAACAAATTATAATAAATACTTACTATTAAACTATAAATTGAAACTCTTCCTGAATGTAATCCAAGATATAATTTTCCCCATCCTTCTGCTATACACAAAATAGGAGTTTGAAGTTCTACTGTTTGAAGACAATTGCCAGTCTAAAATTAATAAAATTAATATTTTACTTTATTTACATATTTTATTCTATAACAAATCAAATCTAAATATATTAAATTAGCATTTTATTAAATATTTTAAATTTTCAAAGTCTGATTGTTATTTTTATATTTCATTGACATATTTAAAAGGGACATTCTTCAGCAATTTCTCTGTTTTAGCAATTCTGTAATAATAATTTTTGATCATTTAATAAATGCCATTAACCACCTTAAAAAGATTATAAAAACGTTATAAAAAGAAAAAATATATTAATTTTTTCAATTTGCAACAATAAATATAACTAATAATGCAAAGTTTCTCAAATTCCTTATAGATGATACTGTGTTTCTCTGAAAAATAAGACCTAACCAGAAAATAAGCCATAGCATGATTTTTCAGGATGCTTGTAATATAAGCCCTAGTTAAGATCGTCTACCAGACGGATGTATTTAGTACATCTGTTGCAACCATGGTTGCAATACACAACAGATGTATTGAATTATATAATAATAACATTAATATATAGTTAAATATAAATAAACAATGACTACATGAATGTATTTAGTACATCTGTTGCAATACACAACAGATGGATTGAATTATATAATAATAACATTAATATATAGTTAAATATAAATAAACAATGACTACATTGAAAATAGAATGGAGAGAGATCAACATGGAAACTTTGTGAAGCCTAGCCTGCAAAAGATCGTGACTTGGGTGAAGAATTCATGGGATAAAATCACTGACAGCTGTGTTGCCAATGTACTATGAGCAGGCTACATGGACAAGAAGTGCTCATTTAAAGAGATCTCTAGTGCTGGACATGAGAGATTGGGGCCAATGATTCTGTAGAAAATGGAGTCGCAAAATTTCAGGCCAGAATTCGGGGTCTGGAGAATTATGATGATGTTCCAGAAGATGACATGACTGTATTTGAATAGACTTTTGTACATGAAAAAATAAGACATCCCCTGAAAATAACCCCCTAATGCATCTTTTGGAGCAAAAATCAATATAAGACCCAGTCTTATTTTCTGGGGAAACACAATACCTGTATAACTTTTTTCTTTTTATAGATATGGCACACAACAATTGTGTATTTATTCAGTCATAAAAGATTGAATTGATACAAAAATTCTCACGTTATTGGATAAAATTTCTACAGTTATGAAAAAAAAACATGAACAACTGCAGCAGATTCTTTGCAATTAATAGAAGGCTAAAAATTATACAATAAATTTCAAAAAAAATAATCCATATAATATTATTTGTTTTTATAAAATAATGAATCACTCACTTCTATAAACATAAAATTTTGGTAATATTTATGAAACATGGTCAAAATTTTATAGCTCTTCATGAATTATTTTATTTGTAAATTTTTTTATTTATCAATAATAATTATTTGACAGGATAGTTAAAAAGCACTGAATAGAAACATTATTTAATCTTTGATCTATTATAATCGAGCATAAATAATTTTCTAAGAAATATGATCTTAGAACAACCAAACTAGGTGCTATTTCAGATGAATCCACATATCAACAGGAAAAATGTCATAGCCTGGGAATGAAATCAAGACAAACTATCTTCAGAAATGGAAAATTTTTTTATTTCACTGATAAATTTGATTGATCTTTGCAAGCACAAAAAATGCATTTTGGCTAGTTAGTCTTCATTGGTTTTGTCAAGAAAATCCAAAGATCATAGCCTGGGAATGAAATCAAGACAAACTATCTTCAGAAATAGAAAATTTTTTTATTTCACTGATAAATTTGATTGATCTTTGCCAGCACAAAAAATGCATTTTGGCTAGTTAGTCTTCATTGGTTTTGTCAAGAAAATCCAAAGGCAATCTAGGACTAACTACTACTAACTGCTGTATCTGTACTAAATTGTAGAACTATTATACTGTATTTGTAGATCACAAGTGTGAACATACTAGTTTACGCTATTAAAATGTATTAGTATGATATCATTCCATATGAATTGTCTCTCTTTCAGTCAAGAAACAATATGGCACAAAAACATTTCGTGGATACAATTATTATAGTCCACATAGCCCTGAAAGTTTTTGACTCAAAATTTTTTGACTTATATAAAATTCAAATCATATAAACAAACTTCTGTCCCAATTATTTGCATAAGTTGAGGAATGATTATAATAATATGATATTTTCCTAAGGATAATTATATAATTTTAATAAATATAACTCTACCTGATCATTAAAACATCTAAGGCAACCATCCAAAGACGCTGTAAACACTTCTTTTTGTCCTTCCAATTTTATAATATGAATTGATGTCACAGTTTTTTGATGACCAGTAAAACTCATGACATTAGTTGGATTCTAAGAAAGATTATTAAAATAATTTTAATTATTATACTTAAATAATAATAATAATAATATGTGATTATATAATCATATTATATTTTAGGCCCACAATCTTCAACCTTTCTTTTTTTTAATCAACACCAAGTTTACAAAACATATAATCAGCACTCAGGCAGGGATAAGCCTGAGTGCTGATTATGTGTTTTGTAACTTGTATTCTATAGGCAGTGTATTAGTTTCCTTTTATTCGAATAGAATACCAAGTTTTTCAATATTTTCATATTTGCTGTATATCTCTATCAAATATTGTTAAATTACATCCAGACGAGTATTGCCTCTTTTTTATTTTTGTAACACCCTCCAAAAACTACAAAATATTCACTGTGAGCAATATTTCCCAAGTTGAAGATTGTGGCTTTAGGCAACTGACTTATTCTAACAGATAAAACATAAGCCAAACTTAAGGGAAAAAATTTTTAATTGTAAGAATAGACAAAAGGAAGTTAATGTCATTCTGGAAGTAAGAGCACAAAATGGTTATAAAGCACTTTCATTATTTCACATAAGAAATAATGAAAGTGTTGTATAAGGTCAGATATAATAGAATAATCTATCTTGTAGGTACTAACTAGGTTTAGAATATATAAATTAGGATGCAAAGAACAAGGACAATGATGGAAACAAAATTATAAATTTCAGTAGTATGATATATTATATACCTGTTTGCTGACATAAGAAAAGGTTAGAGAAGATGTCTAATAATAAAATCTGATGTAAATGGAACAATTCTATCTTTCAACTATTGCAGAATGATTGTCCTCCTATACCAGATTTTAGAAATCATGCTTTCTCTCAAATACCTTTATACAACCACTCTCTCAAATAAGATAAAGCATTTATAGGATATACAATGAGATACTTGAAAACACAAAAAGTGCCTTTGAATATGATTTAGTTGTTAAGTGGCAGAATGTAAAGTTTATAAAGAATATAAAAACCGGGATTGGTGGAAGTACAACTGAAGCATTACAAATAGTAGAGAACATGCAACAAACAGAAATAATTAATTTATCGATAACATTAGAATAGACTATCCATTTAATTTAAAAATGCATTATACTTGAGGTGCATGTTTAGCTTAAAACATCTTTATTAACATATTTGTTTCTTGTTTATTTTTGATATTGTTTGTATTTGTGTTTTTGTATTATTCTTAATTGTTATTTTATTTGGAAGGCTCTTAATATACATTTTGTATATTTAGAGAAATAAATTAATTATGAATTATTTATGCAATACAATTTGCATCATTAATAATTAAAAATGTTAATACACATTGTCTTCAACTTAGGATGGCAATGTCATCAATAAGTTCTATGACTGGCCAATACAATTTGATGGGTTTTAGTCCCTGACCTAATGATATGATAAATGATAAGTGTCCTTTCTTATGTCTGGTTCTTGTAAGTTTTGTGTTTGTTGTGTGTATTAAGATTTGTTCTAGTACACTTTAGTAGTAAGAAATCTGTAAATTTTGGGCATTTACAATTTACAACTGTTCTCTTACAATAGCAGAGTCTGTAACATATCAGTAAGTTAAGGACTATCAGTATACCATATATAGTTATAATTATATAATTTTATTTTATTATATTTAGATTATATTTTTTTGTACATAGCTTTATATTAAATATATAAATAACTTTATATATTATGTCATTACTTTATAAAATCTAGACACTCTTGTTTACTAGAATTTTAAATTCATCTTTTTCAAATACAGGAATACCTCGATTATTGCAGTTTCAATTATTGCGATTCTCGATTTATCACAGTTTTTTAAAATTTAAAAATCTTGAGTTTTTTTATTTATAACAACACAACGCATGAATATTTTCATGAATTCTATTCGAAGAAAATATTAATTGTAGTAAACCAAATCATATTTTCTTAAGTTATACATTATTAATATTATTCAGTGTTAAAATCATTACTTCATCTAATAATAATAATAATCTAAAATATTTGAAGACTAAACAATTTTAAGATTTTAAAATAAAGCCTCCATTAGCTGATTTTTTTCTGAATGAAGAATGATCATAATTTGAAGATCTTAACATATCATTAGAATTGTTAAACAGTAATCACATAAAATGTCTAATAGTCATCAAAAAGTTATCCAAAAAATATCTAGTTTGAAATATTGTTTATAAATATAATTATGCATTTGGATGAGGAATTCAATAGATCTATATTCTGTATATATCATCTGTTTATTTAATTTATCAGTTACAACAATTACAATTTAACTACATTAATGGATATATTATGTATACATCTAACCTTTTCCACCGTTTGTTCCATGCTTTTGGCATAGGACAAAGGATGTGGAAACCTTTCCGAAATAGACAAACATTTGCATTTGATATACAGTATATAGATAATTCAGCACAACATAAACAAATATGTCTATTGTAATAATATCAATGTTCTTATGAGTAAATTTAATTGGTGGACTAAAGCCAAATTTAAATAAATTTTCTCAAGAAAAATATTTGATTTTTTATTTGCAAGCATAAAATTATGTCCTGCATTTATCTTGTTTTTTGGATTGTATATTTTTGTTTTCAATATACATAATTCCATCAATGAAATATAATGAAGGATTAGCGATATTGTATGTTTTAAGTAAAAATATTAATATATAGTATAAAAAAAGAATTATTAATTATAAATATTATAGCATGCAGACTTACTATAATGCTTTCTAAACAAGATAAATAATAATTTTTAAAAGTAGAATTAATAGATAATTATGTTTAATATATTAAAATTACTTGAATTAAAAAGAATTTAACAAATATCAGATTTTATAAATCTATTCGAAATATCTAGTACAATGGTTCTTAACCTTTCCTGCGGAATTTTTAATTATAAAAATATTTTTGCGGAACTCATAATCAATTACGTATATAAAAGACGATTCGGTCTTCAAACTAAGAATAAAAATTTGAATGCAGTTCTTAACATACCTTTTATTAAAAATTATAGATTACATATACATTGTATTCATATATTTCATAATTTCGGAGAACACTTGTGATAAATTCGCGAAACATCAGATAAAAACCAATGATCTAGGACAAGAAGAGTTTGAAATGTTGGTTTTAGCGAATTTAAATACTTATTCGATTAAAGAAAATTCAAACTCTATAAAAACATGATTTCTAAATAGAAAAAAATATGTACACAATGTTAATAATTTTATAGCTAAGATTATTTTCCGATTATTATAGATTCTTCATTAATTAATTTTAAAACATTTTTATCAAAACAGGATGATCCAAAGAGAAAAAAGCATTTTGTAACAAATGAAGAACCTGAAAGTGAGGTAATGCATTTTGAATTATTAATACAATATTGAAATACATTCGATCTTGTTATCAGGGGCGGATTTAGGCATGGTCTTTATGGGCTGCAGCCCAGGGCCCCTTCGCGGTCAAAAAAAAATTAAATTAAAAATGTAAGAAAAAATAAATTATACAGAATTTTTTCGGACAGGATTCAAGATTACCTGCCGCGAGTTTTCACAATCTATCAGTAGCGCGTCGCACCGAAGTCAAATCATCGCGCCGCGTCGCTGTTCAATGCGTCGCCATATAATTGTACCTGGATGGTGTTAAATATATAAACGCAGCCCCACGAAAACTCGCGGCAAGTAATCTCGAATCTTGTCATGGGGTGCAAATTTAGCTCCTCTAAAGCGTGTTAGTTTAGCGTAGCTCTCACGGTTAGGTTAATTTGGGTTAATTTAATAGGCCCCCAAAGTTAACGGTCCGCCTCTGCTTGTTACAGTTTTATATTTAAAAGATTTTTATAAATATTCTATTTATTGAATTATTTTATGAAACGTATCTCTTTGAAGTACACGAATTATTGAGCTGTTTTTCATTAAAATAATTATAAATTTTTAAAGACATCCTGCGAAATTACACCGTATTTTCTCAAATAATGTTTTTTTTTTTAATTCATTTTAATAATAATTTTGGTTATGATATTATATTTTAATTATTATTCCGCGACTTTGCAAAGTTACAGTACAAATATTTGGGTGAAAGATGAGACAAGCAGAATGATATGGGTTAGGACAAATCTGGAACTGCAAAAAGTAGTTTTAGATATTATTTATGGTCCTATAGATTAGTTCCCTAATGTGACCTCCTAGGGATATATAAGAAACATTCAGAGGTGTACATTTTTTGATCATCATAATACATGTCATTCACAAAAATCTTATTAGTAGATATGCTTTCAGTTATTGATTAACCAAGAGCATTTCTATTAATATTTTAAATTAAATGTGAACTACTTTTACTGTTATTAATGCTTTAATTTTTTATGTTCCTTAAAGCAGTGATTATATTATTGATAATACATATTGTTCTATAGGGTGATTGCTATTATTTTTTTATTGATGAAAAGGATGCATGATTAAAAAATTTTTGGAATTGCTATTATACAAATAATCCTCCACTTATGACTGGGCTCAGTTTTGAATCCTATAAATTGGAACAGTTGCAAGCTGTAAATGTACAAAATTTACAGATTTATCACTACCAATGTTTACTAGGCCACTATACATTATCTTAATAAGCATAATGAACATAAAATTATTAGAACCAGACTCAAGAAACAAATGCTTTTCATATATCATACCACTGATTCAGATTTGAACCTATCGAATTGCATGGATCAATCAAAGAATTTATTGATGACATTGCCATCATAAGAACAATCAGTCATAAGTCGAAGTGGGTCTTAAATTAAGGACTACCTGTAGATTGTACAAGTGAATGTGAAGATGAAAAAGAAAACTCCTAATATGAATTAATGGATACCATAATAATGATTGAATGATTTCAGATGACTTGAATAATTGGTATAATGTGGAAGGACTATTTGGAGTGAATGATAAGAAATGTCTATTAGAAATCTATGCTATGAAAAGGCTATTTGTCTTACAAGGAGACGGCAGACGTTGTCATCACCGATTTTCTTCAAACTTGGTACATTAGTAGAGGAACATAGGCACAATAAAATCTGAAAGTAGTAAAGTGCAACCCTCAAGCATTCACACAAAAATCGCATTTAAAGTTTTCTTGATAACTTATATACCAATAATTTTAACACTATTAGGTATTCCGTAATGGCATAGTGGTTAGCGTATCCGCCTGGGAACTAATAGGGCCATGGTTCAAGGTGCGGTAAGATTTTTTTTTCTTTCAATGTTTTACAGCTTTTTTTATTTCTATATTAATATATAAATTATTTAATATTTATTATTATATTAGTTGGATAATTGATATTTCTTTTCATATGTACAGTAAAATTTAAATTATAAGGAGAATCATGGAACTGAGAACTGCTACTCATTATAACTTATTTGTCATATCCAAGAACATCCGTATCATATGAATTATTTTGCATATGTGTTTTTAGATGTTCTTATAATATTTACTTCACTTAATTTTTCTTTTTTATTCTAATTTTTGAAGGCCTGCAACATGAAAGAAAAACATTTTGCAAAATTTCAATAACATATTTAAAATAATAATGATTTAAATCAAAAATATTTCAAAAATTGTACAAGAATTGCAAACATACAATAATAAAATGGTCTAGCAGCAAATCTATTGTGAATCACTAAATTATATCTGCTTATACTCTTAATATATTCAACAGAACCTATCTGTCAACATATCCGAACATATCAATCTATCATCAAAGCACAAAACAGCTATTTATTTTATTTTATTTTTTAAAATACTGCTATTTTGTGCTTTGGTGATAGACAGTTGAATCTATTGTGAATTTACATAGTTATTTAATATGTAATCACAATATTTTAAGATGGAAGAGCTTTTTCAAAAAATCTTTGCATTTTAATTAGATTGTATTCAAATATTTATATTCAAATATTTAAAATTAAAAAATCTTTAATTAGTCCAATTAATAACATATATTATACAAGATATATAGAATAGAATATTTGGTACTTCTATGAGTAGCATAAGAATTAAATTACAAAATTTTCAAATTAAAAATAAACAAAACTTTTATAAATTAATTATATTCATAACTAAAGAAACAACTGTATGTTTAGAATCATAAAAATTATTACTTTTAAATCAAACTTCTTTGCTGTCATATCTGATGAACAAGTATATAGATATCCATCTTGAACCTGTTTGTCAATAAAAAAATTTATAAAAAAATTAAACATATTTTCATTTGTTATAATAGAAAATATTCATAAAATCTTTATTAATAAATTTACTACTGGAAAGAAATCTCTCATGCATGCAATCACAGCATTGACTATCATAAAATACAATTCCTGTTTTTTAGGAATTTTTATTTGTATAATGTATTGAATATTTAGTACAAACCATAGACAAAAAAATTCTATTATTTTCATATTTTAAAAAAATAATTTTTTTTTTTTTTATTTCTATGTCCATTTTGTTTTTTGTAGTCTGTTCAATATAACTTGATCCTCAGATAAAATCAAATAAACAGATTTTAGGGGTGTCCAGTGATATAGCTGTTGTTCATTTGCTACATTTTCATAGGTACAATCTATTCTATAGTATTCTAATTATCAATATTATGCTATACTATTAAAATACCAATAGACTAGTTTGCCCTTGTTAAGGCATTTACTAAGGTTTTATAAAAATTACTAAAATTAAGTTAAATCTTTTATTTTAAAGTTTTCAATATTATTTTGAAATATTCTAATCCAAAATTTTAGATATCAGTAAATATTTAATGATAAATTAACTTTCACTATTTTGTTTTAATTTGTAAATTAAATAATATTAAGTTAAACAGACGCTTCCCACCTTACAAATGAGTTACATTCTGAATGACTGTTCATACCATGAATTTGTTGGTAAAATGTTATCAGGTTTGCTGTTGACTATGTATATCTCCTAATGATGTTTGTGAGATGAGAACCATAAATACTACCAAATAAACAATAAAAAATACTAAAACAAATAAATAATACATTTTAAATTTTAAATACATTATAAATAGAAAATTATTGTATAATGACAATATTTTGTTGTTAGTTCAATAACAACGCTTTTGCAAATCTGGGCCTAGGTTTGTTCGTATCGGTGAAAGTTCGTAAGGTGGGGAGCGTCTGTACTAATTGTGATAGTGCTGATTTGAATTCATTTTGTAATAATATTTTGGTTTTTAAATAAAAAATTAGGATCAAAATCACATAGGATCATCATGAAATGGAATAATCAACAACAGATTACTCATCTATTGATGATTATTCTATTTCAATGTGATTCCATTGAGAAAAATTTGAAAAATAAATTTTTTCCAGTGTAAAAACTAATAATGAATACTGAAAATTTTCCACCAAATACATATATATTTAATTATAATAGATAGACAAAGACCAGAATGTAGGATGATGATGTACAAATTTATCCTATGGTATTATTTTATTAGATCTGTAATTTCTTCGAATGACTTCTTTACACTTTTAAAAACAATTATTTTGAAACAAACTGAAACTTGTTGGGATGAAAATCTCATTCCATATGTATAGTATTATTTTTGAAATTTTATTGTAGATCTACTAAATTCAGCCTATGGCTGAATTTGATACCATATTCTTTATACCATAAAAATGCAGTTAGTATATTTAGTATAGTTAGTATATTTTAAAAATGCAGTTAGTATATTATGGATACTCATATTATCAAGACATATGCATATGGCATGATAATATGAGTATCCATAATATACTAACTGCATTTTTCAAAAGGTTTTACAACTATTTAATACCATTTAATTTTATGAAACAATGATTACACATTATTCCAGGTGTATAGATCTTTTAATATATTTTTTTATTTGTATATAAATTTGAAAAATGATGGTATTTTTTTGTTCTATTGAAAGATTATAAATCTAATCAATGCAATGATTTAAATAAATAAATCTATAATTAATGAATTTTTAGCAAACAATTAAAAACATTATTAACAATAACCAGAAAATATAAATTTTATATTAATAAAATAATTGCATTCTGCCAATAATTTAGCAGAATGAACATTTTTAAGAATTACATAAATTTAAGGTAATATCTGATAAAAATTTGAAAACTTTTAACTAATAAGACAACAATGATTGGCAAGTTTATTATTTTATTTGATTTAGAGATCACTTAGCAATTAGCAGCTCTAAATTCAAAGTTAAGTGGCAAGTAACAGGCTAAATAGATAATATCTATCATAAACTATTTCATTATAATATACAATAGTCCTCGACTTATGGTAGTGCTTGGTTTCAAATCTTGCCATCCTAAGTCAGAATGGTTGGAAATCAAAAATTCCCAAAATTTATGGATTTCTAACTTCTAATGTTTACTAGGACATTATATATTATCTTAATAAATATAAAGAACAAAACTACAAAAATTAGACACAAAAATTTCCATATCTAATATGTATGACAAAAAATGGAGCTTTTTAAATTTACAGGAAACTACTAATGCTATCTATTGAAACAATATATAATCTAAAAGCTGTATATCTCCTCTACAAAATGAGACTGCCATCATTAGAATGAATCAATGGATTGTCAAGCTACAGCGCTTAAAGTGACAGTACCTTTTGTCATCTCGTCACAAAAACACAATGGAGCAAAGAGCTAATATCAAATTTTGTTTCAAGCTTGGTAAAATTTTTACAGAAACATTTGAATTGATGAAAAAGTTTACAGTGATGATTGTTTATCCTGTATATGTGTGTTCAAGTGATATAAGCCATTCTAGAAGGTCATGATTCTTTGGAAGACAACCCAAAGCCAGGCCAGCCAAAAAACAAAAATCGCAATGAGTTGGTGGAAAAAGTGCGTAAAATGATCGCCTATAATGTGAATTTGACTGTGAGATGGATAGCGGAGGAATTAAATACGATCAAAGACATGATTCACGAAATTTTGACAAAGGATTTAAACAAACAGAAAGTCTTTGCTCGGTTTGTTCCTCACACTTTGAATGAGGATCAAGAAATCGCTCGCATTGAACATTGCAAGGACCTTATTAAAATAGCCAGATGGAACTGCACATTCCTGGAATCGATTGTAACTAGTGATGAGACTTGGTGCTTCAAATACAATCCTCAAAGAAAATGCCAAAGTGCTACAAGAAAGTCCCCAGTCTCTCCAAAATCAAAAAAATTGGATTTTCCAGAAGTCACGAGAGAAGACAATGTTGATTTGTTTTTACAACTCTAAAGGTATTATACTTCAGGAACTCATTTCACAGGATCAAAATGTCACTGGTGAATATTATCTGAGTGTTATGGAGCATTTGTTGAAGAGAATCATTCAAGTGAGGCCCGATTATCAAGTGCTGGAAAGTTGAGTTTTGTTGCACAATAATGCACCTCCTCACAGGACCGTCGCTGTTTGTGAATTTTTGGTGAAAAATCAAGTTGGTGTGCTTCAACATCCTCCATATTCACCTGATTTATCTCCGTGTGACTATTTCCTATTCCCAAAATTTAAACTGGCCATGAAAGGAACGTTTCATGACAATGTTACACAAGTCCAAGAAGCCATGACAAGCGTCATTGAAGCAATTCCAAAAATTGACATAAAATAATCTATGCTAGCATTGGTTGATCATACCCAGTGGTATATTGATGCAGAAGGAATGTATTTTGAATAAAAAGAAATAATTTTTGGCAAAATAACTAATTGATTTTTTTATTTAAAAAGTTCCGTTATTTTTCCAACATACTGCGTATATCATTGGGTAAGGAACTCAACACTCAAGCCTATTGAAGTGCATTTACTTATCACAGAATTAATGGATTTCATTGCTGTTGTAAGTACAAGTGGTCATAAACTGACGACTACCTGTACATAATTATATTTATATTAATGTTTTTGAAATGCTTTAATATTAATAGGTAAAATGGCAGTAACTTTCTAGTATTCAAGAATCAATTAGAAATTTTTACATTGGAATTAACTGGAAATGAGTTTCTGATTTATGGATTTTCACTTAATGAATAGTTTTTAAGATCCCAATAATCTTCATAAAAGAAAGGATACTTGTACACAAATTAGTAATTAGCATATGGAATGGTCAAATGAAATTTATGAGCCTAATTTAAACAAGATAAGAAAATTTAAGATCATAAGTGATATTTCTGCAAACAAGTAAATTGTTTAATGAATTTTTCATTCACATTTTATGAAAATTCAACAAAAATAAAGACACACAAGCACATCTCTGAAATCTCATAAGTCGGGAATCTATTATATTCTTTTTATTTTTAAATATATTTTGTTTACTATTACAGTATTTAATTATTAAACTATTTATGGATAAAATTAATTCTCATACTTCTTACTTTTAAATCAACAATAGGAGAGTTGTGTGCTTCTAGTTTATCGACTGCAATATTTTCTTTCTCATACAATAATGCTGATGTTTTGTTTTCAGATGACTCTTCAACTATATATTCATATAATTCAAAATGAGAGTTTATTACATTTAATATCTAAAACTTGATATTAAAAATCTAATCTAATCTAAATAAAATTAAGAATTTATTACATTTAATATCTAAAACTTGATATTAAAAATCTAATCTAATCTAAATAAAATTTAAAGTTTTAAATAATATAAAATAAAGTTTAAATTTTTATATTGAATTAATTATTATAATCTAAATTAAATGTGTTTCAAGAGAAGACCAAATCATAAATATTAATTATTGTTAAATAATAATCTATACATTCATAATACATTCATGAATCTCAGAGTACAGTATATATTCCCAATTAACTGGGATTATTGGGAAATAAATTACTCTGGTTAACAAATTCCTCAGTTAATCCAGAAAATTTTCAAAAAGTTGGAATTATGGATAATATACATTTAATATTAAAAAATAAATAAATTACATACAGGTAGTCCTTGATTCATGATGTGGTTTGGTTCAAATCCCACTATCATAAGATGAATTTAGTTGGAAGTCAGAAATATTCAAAATTACGGATTTTTCACAACTAAATTTTTCTATTACACTATACATTATCTGAATAAATATAAAGAACACAAAAACTACAAAACCCAGACACAAAACAGGACACTTTTTATATATCAGTCTATTGGCTTTGGGACCCATTGAATTGCATTGACCAATCATAGAATTTACTGATTACATCACCATCATAAATTGAGGACTACCTGTATATACATATATTCAAATGTTCTATCATTTATTGATAAAGAAAACAGAAATGATTTTATTTGAACAAGAAATCATTGCAATTTTTGTAATTTTAATTTTATTCTAACTTTGATCACCAATTATCTAAGATATAAAATAAAGAAATGAATCTGAAATGTTTAAAAATCTTTCAGATAGCATATCTAAAAATAAAACATCAATAATCAGGGCTGCCGAGAGAAATTTTTGGATCTGTGACAAGTTTATGGTCCAGGCCCCACTTAAAAAATCCATCAATTTGGTTTAATAAAAATGTCATATAAAACATTAAACATTTAATTAAAAAGTGTATAATAAATTGAAAATTTGATACATTACATACCACGCATGGCCTACACTGTACAATTGTACACTTTACAATCACAAAACCTTCATCTATCAAAATACTGTTATATACAAAGGTGGTTATATATAAAATAGTTTATTTTGGCACTATTGCTTTAGGTGATAGACAGTACGCTATGACGGCAGCCTGTGGACACATTATGTAACACATCAGAGCTCAATGGTTGGGCCCTTTTTGATCTCGGGCCTGTGACAAAAGTCTCAGATGTCACCCCCTCTCGGTGGCCCAGTCGATAATTAAACATAACTTCCAATAACTTAAACATTACTTTCTTGTTGCAGAATAACCCCAGTTAATCTGAAACCTGGATAACTAACCTAGATAATTGGTAGTTTATTGTATGAGATTTTAATACCCTTTATAATTCCAATTCTATGTCCTTATCATAGAGAGGAGGGAATAGGGAATTCATGTTTAGCATCTTCCCCTAGGTAAGGAGCTTTGATTCTATTCAAACCAAGCTGTGAGGTATCATGTTGATGGTTGAGTTGTAGTGAGATAATAAAAGATACAATATCATAGATCCCTTCAAGGAACTTTAATCATTTAATATTTAATCAATTTTTTAATGTAAATATGTGAATTAGATTGTTTATGTTAATATCTTCTGTAACTTTTGAGTAATTTTTATAACATTTACTCTTATATTTGTAAAATCATCCTATATTTAATCAGTTCTGTAGGCTTAAATTTAATATGAATTTAAAAATTCTGTTCTGTGTTATATTCTTTTAAATATTCTGTTTATATTGTTCTACTTTATCCTGCTACACTTGTAGAACTGAAACAGTTGGCTTTGGACACAATTTAACTGCCAAATAAAGACAGTTAAGTCAGGATGTTTGAAACCAGGTATGATAATTTATCGCCCTCACAACAAATGCAGATTTTGGAAATAATGGCCAGAAATTTTAATAAGGACATGTGGATAAATGACACTCAGAGTCCAGACACTATAGGAAATATACAGAAGTAAAGACAAATATTTTAACAATAAAAATATATATAAGCATTTATTAAATTATTACATTAAAACACACAATCCTAATTTATACAATCTATTATATAAAAGTTATGTAGATAGAAGCATAATAAAATTAATACTGCTTGCATAAAACTTTAATTGAGAAACCAATGAAACATTTCTAATTATAAATGGAAATATCCTGCCCTAATCTTAAGAAGTTTCTACACATTTGTAAACAATACCTTTGAGAGAGAAGATTATTTCCTTTTTCTTCTGATTCTTCTTATTCACTTATTTCCACAAATTTATCCTTATAAAAGTTTAGATGGAAGTTGCAACAAAATAGGAGAATACTAGAGAATACATTCAAACAGAATGTGGACACACACAAGCTGCCAGGATCGGACTATCTCCGATTTTTCAGAAGTGTTGTCTGTCTCTGTCCTTTTGATGTCTCCACCAATCCCATAAAGCTGAGGAAGAGATCTGAATTGGTTCATAGACCTCATTCACTCATTCTATTAATTTCATTTTATTGGGATTGGTAGTAGGAACTGTCAATTCTGATGTTTATAATTTTTTTGTTTGTCAAGAGACCCAGTCAACTTTAGTCTCCCTCCTGCCAGTTATATGAGACTTATTTTCTCTTCAAGGTATTGTTTATGGAGGCGTTTAATAATTTAGAATAGTTGAATTTCTTCTTCAAGCCAAAAGATCATTCAAAAACTAAATAAAAAAATTTATCTGTTTCATTAGTTTTATTTCAATTTTAAATATTAACATACATTTTTAGGAGTATAATTCAATAAATTCAAGCCAAAAAATCATTCAAAAACTAAATAAAAAAATTTATCTGTTTCGTTAGTTTTATTTCAATTTTAAATATTAACATACATTTTTAGGAGTATAATTCAATAAATTTGATTATAATGTAAATCTAGTTTTAATGAATTCTATTGTTATATAATTGCTCATTAATAATTTATGCATACATATATATATTCTAATAATTTGATTAGAGATTTAAAATTCACAGATTTATACATTTAAATCTGTTTTTACATGATAGATACATTATTGAATAATGCATGTAAAAAAATATACTGTATCTATGGGAAAATAGAAGATTGGTTCCAGACCTAAAAAATCAAAAAAATAATACAATAAACTATATGAAAAATCATGTTAGAATCTTATTATTTTTACATGCTTGCACTTTTTATTTCATAAAGATTGCACATGTATATAAAAAAGTATTATATAAAGTAAATTATCATTTGAAAAAAAACATAAGCTACAATTTTACATTAGTGCCATATGAATGAAAATAGTATCAATAGAAAAATGACGACAAGTAGAGAAAACTTTCCAAAAGGACTGCACTTCTATCTGGTGCAGGCTTTGAGAAAATGAACAATGAAATTACAATATTTCTCCACATACAGTATCTAAATCGGTACATGCCAATTATATAGTTTGCAAAGTCGCAGGTTAGAATGAATATCAATAACACTATTTCTAATTAAGCCTAACGGTACAATAGGACATATAATTTTCTTTTTTTTGTCATATATAAAAATAACAGGCCTATCATGGTCAAATTGTACAAACATCTTTTTCTAAATGTCAACTCTAATTTCCAAATCTTCATTTGCAATTATTTCTTGAACCGAGTGAAATCTTATTTCCTTTGACTGCTTAAAGACGAACTTATTACATAAATGAAGATGAATGCAGTGAACTACTTCATTACTCCATGAGAATGCATTATTTATCAAATTTACCATCTAGACTGGTGATTATGCATAATGTTCAGTAAATATAATTTATCATATTTATTACAGCAAACTGGCAAGAATGCATAATCACCAGTGAATGTGATACATTTGCAATATATGAAAAAAATTCATCACTTTTACTGAAATAGTTGATTATACATAATCACTGGATTAATCATTTTTACCATAACATATATATGGACATACAAAAAGCAGATCTGTAATTCCTGTAATTGACAAGCATTATTTACATGATTTTTTTTATACAAAATTTTATTTTATGAAATTTCCAAAATAAAATAAGCTTAGTTTAATGAATAATTACTGTACATATATAATTATTGTAATTATATAAATACATGTACTTATATAATTTATTATATACACTTAATTCTGTTTTTACTTGATAGATATGTTCTCAAAGAATGCATGCAAAAAAATATGCTGTATCTATGGGAAAACAGAAGATTTTTTTTTTTTTTAGATCTGGAAGCAATCACCAAAAATAATACCATAAACCAAATGAAAAATCATGCTAGAATCTTCTTATTTTTACGTGCTTGCGCTTTTTATTTAAGGATGTTAGAAACATACTAATAAATTTAAAAACTTCTCAAACAAGTTAAGTAAGAAAAATATCAAATTTATTAGACGAAAATAGTGTCAATAGAAAGATGATGGCAAGTAGAGAAAACTTTCCAAAAAACTGCATTCTTCTATTTGGTGAAGGCTTTGAGAAAATGAATGATGAAATTATATTATTTCTCCATATACAGTATCTAAGCCTGTATGTGCCATCATTTTGAAAATTTGTTTTGAAATCCAAGTTATAGTAGTTTTTAGAATGAATCTTTAACAGAATGAAATTGTCAATTTCATGTTTTTAATCATTAGTCTGTGGCAGACATCTTTAATTCTTTAACATTGATTCATTTTTTGGAAAAAAGTCATAAGTATTGAAATTGAAGATTTGTTTTCCCACTAACTGATGATTAAGCTGTGGTCACACTATGCAATTTTTCATCGCGCGCGCGGCTGCAACAGCAACGGCAACGACTTGCAATCACCAAATAGTGGTCACACTGGGAAATGTAGCTTGCGACGCAATGGATAGTCAGCCACATCTTAGACGTAACAAGTTTTAAAGTTAATTAGCTTACAGAGTAATTCATTCATGTCATCCTCTTTATAATTAATTTATCTTCTGAACGAGTCAGCTGTGTCCTCCCCTTGTCAGTCGGAATTAAATATTTAAATTTGTAAATATGTTATAAAAAAAGTTTATAAAATGATTCAGATACATTAAAAAATTAATAAAATAAGCAATTTAATAACTCAGTAAAAATAAATAATTTTTAGAAAGATCTGAAGAATTACAAGCTTTTATATATATAATTGGAAATGACGAAAGCGCCCAGTCACACCAATTGTTATCAGGAGAAAAATTTGGCATTCATAGTATATCTTTTAACCTTTACTAACAAAGAAAAGATAGAATATTTGAATAATTACAATTATGGAAAAGCGAAACAACTTTATAATAAAATACTTGATTTGTTTACAAATTACAAACAATGCAAAAAAATTAAAAATAAAAAGAAGTTTGATAAAAATTATTGCAAAACAATTTCATAAACATAGAATTAAAAATAAAAATAAAAATTTCTACCTTATGTTTAAACAAGTATAATATTTTTCCATAAAACGATTACGAATTTTACAATGATAGGATTCATGTGTTTTTCAAAGCCGACGCGAAAGGCCACGTCCCTCCTTTCTCCCCACTCTGGCAGACAAATGTAACCTCTAGTCATTTAGGTACAAGGGTAATATAACTTAAACAGCAGTCAGTGCGTCCATTGTTAAATTTGTAAACAAATTATGGCAAATTGAAATATGATACTCTGTTTTTTTAATCAAATGAGATCGCATTACAAAATTAAATATTGAAAAAAACAAAAAACAATAGAAAAACAGGAATTTTTGCAGTTAGGAGAAAAACATTTGAAGGATTTCGATAAAATATTTTTTCAAATCCTATAACTGATAAAAAATTATAGATAATTTATGCAAATTAATGTATCAAATTGATACCGTGCGACCGAAGATAATTACAGATGTTATACGTCAGGCACCGGGTTAATATAAGGTGAAGCAGCAGGCTGCTGGGGCAAAACTGTTCATAGCTGAACGAATCTGCTATGAACAGTTTTGCAATAGGTGTTATCCTTAATGTTTACTAGGAAATTATACATTATTTTAATAAACATAAAACTACAAGAACCAGATACAAAAAAAAAGGATTATTTCCATATATCAAACCATTGGTCAGGGATTTGAACCCATGGAATTGCATTGACCAGTCATAGAATTTACTGATTATATCATTGTCATAAGTCAAGGACTATATATAAAACTGTTTATCATCAAAATGATTGCATATATTATGACAGATGTGTAAATCTCCAATGTAATATATTTTTTGAAATATGATATTTTGTTGTTTCATTGGAATATACTTAGTTTAACCAATGTAAGTTTCTGTTCTATTAGTTTTAATGAAACTAATAGAATAGAAACTTTAATAATTATAAAATTTATATTTTTTATAAATTTTTTTTAATTTTTAGTGCCATCTATTAATTAATAATTCAACTAGAATATATTTTTAACTAATAATAGTTGTAATGGCATGTTTTTATTGTCATATTCTTTTACACTTAAATTTGAAAATTACTCTGCTTAGAAATTCAACATCAATTAGCAAAAAATAGATTAAATAGAGAGATAAATATTATAAGTTATGATATTTAGTATATAAAATTACTTTAATGATTTTGGAATGCTTTAGCATCAATATGTATAATGCTGATGACTTTCTGGTACCTATAACAAATTGGAAATTTTTATATTGTAATTAATGAGAAATGAGTTTCTGGTTTTAAGGTCCAAATTATCTTTTGCAAATCAAAGGAAATCTGTGTATGTTGTTTTGATATATTGATTTTTCAAAAAATTTTACCTTATAATTAGGCTAGATTTGCATAGATTTTACTATATACTTTGAAGTTATAAATATTAATAAAAGTGAGAAACTAAGTGAATAAATATAGTATTTGATATCTTTCATATAGCTTTTCCTTCTATGTTGTTGCACAATATGATAAGTTGAATCTTGACATAAGAATTTGGTATAGCAAATATGATTTCTCAAAAATTTACTAAACCAAAAATAGCTTTATATATTTCATACTGAAAATATTTTAAATGAGGAATAGCATTTATATCATATTTCTATAACATCTTATAATCTCTAGTTATTACTAAAAACTAAAGAAATTGATTTAAATAAATTTTATATTTTAGTTAGGAAGAATCTATTTGGATATGCTAAACGTATATAAAGTTATGAGTGAAAATATTAGTGCTGCTATTGCATTGAATGGAGAAAGTGTTACAAAGCAACCACTTATTAGAAGTATGAGAACAGTAAAGAAAGAAACATTAAAACTTATTTCTGGTTGGGTCAGTAGATCAACCGATCCCCAAATGGTAGGTAATTTTAATTTTCTTCATTACTAATTATTTGTTTTTAAAAATTAAGACTGAAAACTAGATATATAATGACAAATAATATAGTGAAAAATTTCCTCCTTTTTATATTTTGTATTTTTTCTATAGGTTCTTGAAAATTTTATACCTCCACTATTAGATGCTGTTTTGTTAGATTATCAACGATGTAGTGTTCCATCAGCTAGAGAACCTGAAGTTCTATCAACTATGGCTACAATAGTAAATAGGCTAGAAGTAAATATGTTTTTATTATAAATTATATTTTTTATAAATTTTTTTTAATCACAAATAGTTTTTACTTTTTATATTATCCAAATGAAATTTTAAACAATCCTAAAGAAGTAATTAATTATTTAAGTGTTTAATTGGTTTTACAATTAAATACTTAGTTATTTATTTCAATAATAAATTTTAGTATGGTGTGTATTGTTTAATGTAACTTTACACACAAATTTTATACGAATGTTTTTACTGTTTGTGCTTTAATTTAATAATAAATATTTTTATAGAATTATTTACATTTTTAAAATAAAATATTTTTTAACTATAAAATTTTAAAATAATAACAAGCAGCAAATTTGGTTAATTAATAGTGTTCCATTATTTTATAGTTGCACAGTTTTGCAATGTACTATTATGATGATTTGTGGGAATTAATTACAAATAAGTTTCAAGATAAAATATCATAACTTATATAATTTAAAATAATACTAAAATTTGTGATTTGAATTTTTGATTTTATACTAAAACTTATTAATTAAACTTAGAACTTATATAAATGTATTAAAACAAATTGATTTATCATCAATCTGAGATTATTCTTTTCCTCTTTCATAAAAGAGGAAGAGAATTCATGATTTCATGAAAGAGCATTCTAATATGAAAAAGATTTATGAATTATAATATAGAGCATTCTAATATGAAAAAGTTTTATGAATTATAATAAAACAATTGAATGAAGGAAAACTATTATAAAATGCTTGTATTTTTAAAATTAAATTTTAAATTTTCTGCAAAAAAATTTCAGATATAGCATATTTTAATTTGAATTCTTATATTATGATGTCATAGATTTATAACTAATGTCCCTAGTAGTAACAAAGTTATTTTTAAAATTTTACCATCTTTTATAAACACTATCTAAATATTAGATAATTATTTTTCTAATATTGCTTGAATTAAAACTTTATATATATAAGTTATTTAAAAATAGTTATATATTTAGTTATTTGTGTCTTTTATAATTTTTCAGAATCATATAACTTCAGAAATTCCAAAAATTTTTGATGCTGTTTTTGAATGCACTCTTGATATGATAAATAAGGTATATTTTGAATTTATTTTTTTTTTTTAATTAAATTCAATATTTTTCAAAAAAAATTTTTATTAATACTTAGGATTTTGAAGAATTTCCTGAACACAGGTCAAATTTCTTTTTACTACTACATGCTGCTGTTAGTCATTGCTTCCCTGGTAATCGTCATTTTGTTTTTTTTAATAAAATTAATTTATTTGATAGTAAATTTAATTAGCATTTTTAACAATACTAAATTGGAGTATGCTGAACTTTTCATAATATTTTTTTTTTTCTGCTTTTAATCAGTGAAAAAATTCATATTATTTAATAATTCAAACAAAAAATAATTCTCTTGAACTGTAACAATTTTCTTTCATGATATTTGGAATAAAAAATATTTAAGAAAGTTTCTTTGACATAGTTTATATGTAAATATGATTATACAGTTTACTGGCATCATTAACACAGCAGCAGAATTCCACTCTATTTATTTATATCACATTTCACACAAGCAGAATTGTGCTTGCAATTTTATTGTTTACTTTGATTTATGATCTCTCTTGGAAGGGTAAATTTTTGGCTTCTGAAAGATTCATTGCAGTCTACTAATGTCATCTGCTAATATTTTTTGTTTTTGTTTTAATTACAGTGGGTTATCGGTTAACGAGAATAATCCGTTCTAAGATAATGTGTGTTACTCGAATTGTTCATTAACCGATCATCAATTTATCATAGGTTTTTATGGGAGTTTGATTAATTCGTTCTGGGGATCCAAAAAAATTAATAAAAAATTATATAATTTCTTACTACGTTTATTTATATGTAATGATCATAATATATATATATACATAGTCTTGCATTTTAATTTATTATGTTTAATTTCCAGTAAAGAATCTGTCCAATATTGATTGCTTTTCTCTCTTCTTCAGGATTTTTCGGTAATATGCAGTACAATGTTTGATATCCGCCATTAAAAGCAGTCTCATTGAATTATAATGGTCACGTGCAAGAATTGCGTGCTCATTATGATCCAATGAGACTGCTCAGTTACTAAACAGACATCTTAGTAATCTAATGATATCGGTCAACTAACATTTCACGTGATCATTGTAAACCAGTGAGGTTGATCAAGTAGCGCTGATTTTCCATCTTTGATTGTTATCAAGTAATTTATGCCAATTATAATATATAAAACCAATTTCTAATAATCAATATCTGTCTGTCATGGAATTTAAGCAAAAAAATTTACAAACAAAAGTTTTCATAAAAATCCATTGTCGTTCGGGCGTTATAACGGAACATATGCTCTCAGGCATTTCAGATTTATAATATATATATGTCCACCATATTTCATTCATTATAGTTAAAATTATATATATATATATATATATATGTAATTTTAACTATAATGAATGAAATATGGTGGACATACACACATTTTGACACACAACTCAGTTAATATGGGAAGAAATGAAATAATATTGTTTATCATTACAAAACATGATAAAAGAAAATTAAGGCTAGGCACACACTAGAACTGTTGACTGGTCAAACCAGCCACTAGCAGTTTCCATGGTGACAACTAGAGCCAATGGCGTGAAAAGCCATGCTCACAACTGGTTTGAGATATAACTTTCTGCTGGTTACGGTAATGGCAACTGTGGATTCATCCAGTTGGGCTAAACCTCTGATGACATCACCAAATTTAAAATGGAGTGGGAAGACATTTTGTTACAATTATTGTCAATGTGATAGCAATTGCTACATTCTTACAGATGCTACAACTCGTCTCATTGTTTTCTGTATGCCAGTGGCTGTCATTGTAACAAGGATGCATGGCCTGCTCTTTTCACTGAGCAGGGCAGCTACAATGGATGGCATTTCAAGTCAGAAAAACTAATGCCGGTAGCACTAGTGTTCACCAAGCTTAATTGTTCGTTTATAAGATAGTCAAATTCATTGGAATATAAGTAAGGTGTGTCTTATGGAGAAAGGATAATGATATTGATACAATGTAGAAACAACAATTGAAAATTTAGTTATTGTTGCTAAGTAAAATGTTCAATGTTTCAGATAGTGTTACCTATTCAATGTAAGAAAATAAGTTGACAATTCTAAAAAAATTAGTTTAATGGATATGTTTAATACTGTTGCAATAAAAGTGATTTAACAAAATTCAAGATAAAATGGATGAGAATTTTTTCAAGCAAGACAACTTCTGCAGAAGTTAAATTGGCAATGCTAAAATTTGAATTGAAGATCCAAGCAGGATATTATGTAATCTACTGCTCATGTATGAGGCTATGAATGCAATAAAATTGTTTTGATAACATCTAAAATAGTAAATATCAGTTTTTTTTTTGGTGTTAGTATATTAATGCAAAAAAAAAAAATATAGCATTGTAGGTAGATATGATTGGAACTTCATAAAAGTAATCACAAATAATGTTATCATTTAGGAAATGGTATAGCAATAAACCATATTTTTTTTTATCAACATATATATAAGTAAGATAATGGGATATATGGAACATGTGATAATTAGGAATTGATACAAACAAATCTTTTATAGTAATTGTAATAATTTGAAGTTGTTGATAAATGCTTGACCTTATATTAAATTTATTAAGTATTTTTTAATGTATATTCATGATATTTATGCTTGAATAAGGTCAACTAATTTATTTTTAAAACATTGTATGTTTTTTCCAGTAAAGAAATTTAACGAAATTTACATATTCAAATATAAGCTTTGAAATTATTTTAAGAGTCTCGATAGTTTGAGATGAATGAAATAAAGGTCATTTTGAATTACTATAAGATGCATACTGTGCAAAATAAATTTCAAAAATGAAATGTACAGTTTTATTAATAATTGAATGTGTATGTATGTGTGTTAATTATTTACTGATATTTTAAAAATAATCAGATTCCCTTTTATTTAATATACAAGAAAATCTGTTTTTACTTTTTAAATTAAAATTGATTTTGCAGAAAAAACATGTTATCAGAAATAGATAACCAGATGCTGTTCCTTCTATATAGCATAAAGCTATATATTTCAAGGACAGCTAGTATTGAAATGAATAAAAATAATATAAATGTGCATGAAATAATAATAATTAAAAATAGTATTATTTAACTTATTTGCCATTCTGTTACTATACACAAAAAACAATTATAATTAATAGATATTTTTGAAAGACCTATTTGTGCAATTATTTAATATTTTATCTCAATTCAGTTCTACAAACAGTAATGTGTTTGACTGCAGTGCATTGTGTTTGATTAAACAATCTTGAATAAGACTCAAACTGTCGAGATTCTTTTTTGAAAAATATAATGTCACTATTGTTAATTTATAATTAAATTTAATATTTCTATTGATTGTGGATTATCTATCATTAAAGAAAAAACATGATGGAAAAATTTTAATTGTGAAAAATACTATAAGAAATGGAAATTATATCAATAAGATATTTCAATTTTTAAAAACTCTAACTATTCTATTACTAAAATGCAATGATACTGTAAGCTTTAAATAGGAAATTATTATTTCCATAAATGTTTTTGACTACTGTGATCCTATCTTAATTTTTTTGTAATCATCTGAGATAGTTCATTGTAGGATCAAAAATGTTTTTGGAAAAAGTTGCTTAGAATTTAGTGTCTTTATATTTTTCTTTATTGGTAAATGATTTACTCAATACTTTCATAAATTTGATTTTAAAATTATCATTAAACACTGATAAAAAATATCTACAGATTATGATTATAGTTTAAAGTTTGATATAGGTTATATTAAATAAATTAATAAAAATTAGTTTGTCAATTTTGCTTTCATAAAAAATATTTATAAATTAATTTTTAATTCCAGGCTTTAATTTAAAAATTATTTAATATCCTATTAGATTCTCAAATATTGATAGTAATTGTATTGAACTTAATTAAATAGAATTTTCTATATTTGTATGCTAGATTCCTTTTTACAGATTTGCTGCCATTATGAATAACTTGAAGAAATGATATATATTTTTAATGTGTTTTAATAAGGTTATTAATCAAACAATTCAATCAAGTTAATATCTATTAAACTAGAAATGAATTTATATCCAAAGTATTTTCATATCACCTGATTATTTTTTCTAAAATGAAAAATAAATTAAAAATGCTTTTAATTAGAAATTAATTAGCTCATGAAACTGAAATATTTTAAGTAAATAGTTTTATTATATAATTAAATTTATATTAAGCATTTATATTAAATCTCCTAATATTATTATAAAATATTCTCTTTACATATAGTTATGAAGACTGCTCAAACACACAAATATTAAATACAGTCATACCTCGACTTAAGTTGTTTTCGACTTTGTGGTTTTTTGTTAATATGAAAAGATAAAAGTCTACTAAAAGCTGGGTTTCTTAGGCTTAAAATGCAATGTAAATACGTCAGTGTATTGATGCTGATGTTACTTTCGCTATATGGCTAGATGCTGTCTTTATACTGAGGTTCACTCTCGTTCAACTTTCTCTGCTGCATACAAGAGTGCCCTGATCATTCATCCAATCAGGGTATGAACTGGTTATTGAAACTTATAGATATATTTAGTAGTTTAAAAATGTTGTTAGTGATATTAAGGGGTTATTTATAGAGGGTCTAGGTCATATTTTTAAAGAACTTATTCAACTTAGGTTGTTTTTTTGACTTAAGTTGCGAGTCTTGGAATAATTAACGACATAAGGTGAGGTATAACTGTACTGACATCTTTAGCAATCAATAAAATGTGATTGCTAAAGGGCTTAGTAATTAATATTTCTCTTCCTGTAATTTAATTATATAATTTGAATTATGAATTTAAAATATTTTGGTAAGAGAGATTGTGAATTTTTTCCATTCTATTTTATAGTATACAGTTGCTCTTAAAGATTATTTTTTAGCAAATATTTATATGAAATGAATTTTCATAAATTGATCTATAAATATATTTTTTTAGACAGCTGATATTGAGAGAATTTAAGTGTGTGCAGTATGTCTGAATATATCAGGTTATTGAAAATACTAATGGAAATAATATTTATTCCTAGTTTAAAAGCATTGTATGGTTTCTTCAACAAATTATCAGGAATTTTGAATATTTTATTTGAACCATTTCTTTCATTTAATTCAAGATATCAGTTTTAGACAGATTATTTTCATTGCTAAGGTTTTATGGTATCTTTTAATTTTGTTTCTTTATATTAGTCAAACTAACTCTTTCAGAGCTGGTGAGCCTGGTCCAACCCCTGTCATGGCTGAAGATTGGACTGTGCCTGACAAAATGGTTGGATTAAGTAAGTACACAAACAAGAACTTTATGAAATTTGTAAGAAGATGCTTTATTGGTTTTTTTTTTTTTTTCAAATGTTTTCAAATTCACTCATTTTTTTTTTTTTAAATTAAAAGGCTATTTGAAAATATTTCTAGTGCCAGACAATATTTTGATGATGATTCCAACTAGTATGATCCAAATCAGAAACTATTAGATATATAATTTTATTTAAAATATTTTATTACTTGTAGAAAAATTTAATTGGTTCCTTTAACATACATATTGATTTAAATGATGCCAATCAATTAAACTCAATTTTGTTTGATATCTATAGTAATATAATAAAACTCTGATTGTTGATAAAAGTAAAATACAAGAATTAGAGGAGAACCATTAAAATACTTTTAGATAAAAATGCTCATTCTTAATTATGAATAAATTTAATAGAATAAATAAATTTTATGATATATACAGAGTATTCAACATAAATGTACTGTCCATGCTTAAAGTTATTTTTATAGTTTTTCTAATAATAATTGAGAGTTGAATTTTCAAAATATAAAATCAAAATTCAGATTAGATATTAAAGTATTTAACTTTCAAATTTGAAAATTTTTCATATTTTCAATTTAATTTAAATTTATTACACAGATGCTTCTTCTACCATCTGTTTTGAAATTTCATCCAGAAAATTGTCTTCTTAAAGATAACTTGTTGTAAATCTGAAAATCTGGATTGCTTGGGGATTTGATCAATCTGGATTCTTTGGTAATTTTGAAATTCAAATTTAAGGAAGAATAAAGGAAATGAACAGACAAATTTTATTCATTGCTGCTGTGTGTTTGTAGCAATCATGTACACATACACTCTCACATATAAAGGTCAGGACATTTTTCAAAATTTCAAAAACTTCAGATTTTTAAACTTAAGCCTAGAAAACACCGTGATTTTTCTGTGCAGAATAGCAGAATGCAGAAAAGTTTCATTTTGCTTTGGTTCTGTCTTCTGCAAAATATAGCAGGTGATACACACAAATCCAGTTAAGAAACGAAAAGCGACATCTTGTATCTTTCTTATATTTAGCAAACTGATGATTTATAATATATTCTAAAAACAATTTCAAATATTTTTTGACCCCATATTCATCAAAAAAATGATGCTATTTGTTTGGTGGGATTTCAAGGGAATTTTTTTTTTTTTTGAGCTTAGACAATTCCACAATTAATTTGAAAATGTACTGCCACCAATTGGACAAATGGAGTGATTCCATCAAACAGAAGAAGCCAGAATTGATTAACAGGAAAGCATAGTGTTTCACCATGACAATGCCAAACTTCATACAAGTTTGATGACTTGCCAGAAGCTGTTACAGCATGGATGGGATGTGCTACCATATCCACCATATTTGCCATATCTGATACCCTCTGATTAATACTTATTCCGGTCTTTACAGAATTCTTTAGACGGCAAAACATTTAGTTTAAATGAGGATGTCAGAAATCACTTAGTTCAATTTTTTACAAGCAAAGATCAGAAATTCTATGAGCACGGAATCATGCTACTAACAGAAAGATGCCGACATGTATTGGACAAAAATGGTCTATAAATATTTTAATTAATTATATATTTACTATAAAAAAAATTGTCATTCATTTTCGTGAAAGAAAATGAAATTACTTTCCGAACAACCCAATACATAAGTTAGCAGCTGCTTGTGTTGTTTGTAGCATTATTCTTAAATTTAGAAATTGATTGGCACTTAGTTACTCAGAAATTCAAATTCAAATGCCAAGTAATAGATTATATAGATAACTATTATAAACTACAGGTAGTCCTCGAATTATGGTGGGGTTCTGTTCCAATGTCTTCATTGTAAATCAAGAACTTTATTAATTCTTGATTTGTTCAATTTCTGTTCTAATATTTTCATAAATTAGGTTTATATTTAATTTAAAACAGTTAAAAAAATATAAATTTACATAAATATAAATTATTTATTAGTGCGCACAAATTAGATACATAAATACAAAATTAAGAAAGCAAAATTTAAGAACTTCAGAAATTTTTTCATGAGTAGTAGTATTTTTCTTACTGGACATGATAGGATTATCTTGAGATACAAAAATTGCAACAAGAGAAAAGAACACTTTAATTGCTGATTAGCCACTAACGTACCAAAGGCTGCGATAAGTTAGAATTGGGTGAATCACACTAGCAGCTATTGCATATTGTCGAAAGGCTGTTTGCTGACTAATGGTGATGCTGTGATACATATACAAAGCAATGTGATGTATATACAGGTAGTTTTTGACTTATGACGACCAAAAATTATTACTAAAAATTCTCTAATTCAACTTTGCCACTTGCATATACATACATATATCACATTGCTTTTGTACACACACTGCAGTATTGCCATTAGTCGGCAAGCAAAACCTTATTACTGTATTTTGTCTTAACTGTGTCATATCCAATAAGAGAAATAATACTATTGATGAAAATTCCAACATAAAAAAGAAGGTAAGGAAAGCTTTGTTTAACCATTTTAAATTAATTTATGAAAATATTAAAACAGAAATCAAACATAACAAGAATTAAAGTCCTCGACTTACGTCAGAATTGCAGGGCTCGACAAACCCGGTAGCCAAGTAGCAATTGCTACCAGAATTTCCATTTTGGCTACCGCTTACAAACAGGTGGTAGCTATTTGGCCACCAGCTAATGCAAACAGCTGATTCTAGGGACTCCGATATTGTAAAGAAGGCCGTAGTCCTAATTATATTTAAAATCTGAACCTTTAGGACAAATTTAGTCCCTGTATGCTTTAAATTTATCACAATATTGTTTAATGTTTTTATTATGATAGCCACCAAACTGTAAATTCAACATAAGCTAAAAATAAAAGCATTTTCAGTCTATAAATTTGCTTTAAAATTTATAAACTGAAAATACGTTTCTTTTTAGCTTATGTTGAATTTACAGTTTGGTGCTTGGAATGTTTTTCTGGGAAACCCTTCAATTTTCTGTCAATAAAATTATGTTGTTACCATTAATAGGCCCAAAAAATTTCAAATTGATTTTAACGATATACTTTACCTGGTTTTACCAACGTGCAAGTTTCACTTTTGAGTTGGCTACCATGAAATTTGCAGTGGTAGCCAATTGTCTACTCAACTTTTTGAAATTTGTCAAGCCCTGGAATTGACTTATGACATAGACATTGGAATGGAACCCTGTCTTGAGTCAGGCAGTACCTGTATAGGTGGCATAGTTGAATTTGAGAATTTTTAGCAATTTTTGCCTGTTGTAAGTGCAAATTATCATAAGTTGAATCGTAAGTCAAGGACTACTTTTATTAAAATAGGCATTTTTATAATATATATATATATATATTTATTTGTGGAATGTTTTAACATAGATAAAATGGCAGTGTATCCTGGAATACAAAAATTGATTGGAAATTTTTAAATTCGAATTAATGGGAAATAGAGTTTTTAAAAATTTTCATTTAATGAATGTTTTTTACAGACACTATTATCTTTTTAAATTGAGATATACTTTTGCATTAACTATTATACATGATGTCCCAAATTTTGGCCCCATAGAAAAGTATAAAAGAGAACCCTTAGCCCCTTTATTATTTATTATTTTGCAAAGTCGCGGAGTAGAACGAATGTCAATACTATGTACTTATCAGCTAAGCCTAACGGTTAGCGACTCTGCAAATTCCAGAGTTCTGCCTGAGCTCAGGTCTTTTCTAAGTTCTAACTACGACTCTGCAATCCAGAGTTCGGCCTGAGCTCAGGTCTTTATCTAAGTTTTAACTTAAATCTAATTAACTATTAAACAATCTAACAAAAGTCAACATCTAACCAGCAAAACAAAACCAGAACTTACAACTACAAGTAACGAATAAGTGTTAGATTGAAAGCAACAAGACGATGTTAGAGCTTACACTACTAATTAGAATGAATTCTCAAACAAGTTAACTAACAAAAAAGTATAAATTTATTAGACTCAGAACACTTACAAAACTGTTAATTAAAGCTTTAGTTAAAAGAAATAAAGCACAATGAAATAAACAACAAAATTTATTTAATCCAATTCAAATATCCAAAATCCACAAGAAACAAACCTTAAATAATACAAAATTCCACCTCCACCTCCGATACAAACTTCAAATAATCGTCGTGTGAGGAAGTTAACTTGGACCTGTCCTATTTTTATTTTATTATGCACTCTATTATTTACTGGTCTGTGCTTAAATCTCGCACTAATTGAATATTTTCTCGCACTAACCGAAAAACAGTATCAATTTTATAAGTCACACTAATCGAGGCCTACCTGTAACAAGTAATATTTAAAATCACTCAAAAAGCAGTAATATATACAAATTTTTTATTTGTTGCAATTTTAAATTGAAATTAAGCACCATTGCATTATTTCAAGCACATTTTGAATCTCTCCCCTTTCAAAATTTTTCGTTGCACTATGCATGATTATTATAACATTGTTTTCTAAGCTGATCAGAGAAACAATTTGGATTGGCTACACCTGTTTTATAACAAACATATTTCCACATGTTACATTGGTCTTTATTTCTTTAACAATTACACACAAATAATTTATATTTTATTTTATAACTAAAACATTTTTAGTCATAATTTACAGAATTCTTCCCCTTACATCATTTACCATCTCAAATCTATATTCTAGTCTTTATGGATTCTCTTTAGCTAATAAATAAATAATATTTAATATAGCACACACAGAAATAATATACATAGCATATAGAAAATTTCCATTTTATTCTCAAATCTCTTCTTATGCCACATCATGGTGTATATCAAATCATGACATAATTATTTAATTCAACCAAGCATTATAATAATATAAATTATATGTAAAAATTAAAATATTGTCCCACATATTCACATAAAAAAATCAGTGTCCAGCCTTTCCTGAATGGACATGCCTGTTTTTAACATGGGCAAAATAATTAAATTCTTGAGTAAATTAAATAAAAGCTGCTAAGTATGTGTTAAGCAAGTGCTGGTTTTCTGCACATGTGCATGGCCTTTTGTACTATGCTAGTAGTCTCAAACTCAAATTGCGAGCGTGCCAAATGCACAGTTTGTAAGGAAATGAAGGGCCAAATATTTTTAAACAAAAATACGGTGAAAGGAAAATATTTTACTGATACAGTAGTTATTGATAGCACAATGTAGGTTGAGTACAGTATGCTTTAAAACTTTAGATTATTATTTATTAAGTAAATTGTAATAATTTTCTGACTAATATGTATTTAAACAAATAGCTAAAATAGTATGGGGGCCATACAAAATTGCTTTGCAGGCTGGATGCAGGCTGCAAGTTTGAGACCACTGTACTATACAACAAAGGGGCAAGCATGTGCTTCACTTTATTGCATAGCGGATGTTTAATACGTGTTTGTTGTATAATAGATATTGCTATATATTAATACAAGTGTTTTCATAGAGGATCAAATTTTGAATATTTAATCATTTAATTTTTGAAGGAAATATAAACAAACAATAACAAGAAAAAAATGATATTGAATTTGAAATCGTGTATTGTATGATTATATATAATATATTGCATGTTAATGATTATTTTTAATAATTATTTTTAATATGCGATTTATAAACAAAACTCGGCAACGCCGGGTATTACAGCTAGTAACAAAAACTCAGCAATGCCGGGTATTACAGCTAGTATGTATATATATATAATATATAAGGGACATAATTGTTAAGACATTTTTTTTTTCATATACATATACAGATGAACTTCAAAACAACAGACTAATTGGGGGAAAGGTGGACTGTTGGTGTGAATTGCCTTTTTTTTTGGAGAGGGTATTGATTTTCACAGTATAAAACCATAATACAGATGAATTTATTACTTTTAAATACTTTCATATATTTACGCTTATGCACAGCATGTTTTTTATATTTGCTTGGGCCAACATCAAACCTATTTACAAATTCTTTGAATTTTTCTATATCACTATGCCAGTTTTTTGGTTCGCTATGCCGAAATCCATCCGGACCATCTGAAAATTTGTCTATGTTTCAGGGTCCATTGATTCGAAGATCAACTGTGTATGTTGTGTATTTTGTTTATTTCTTATAAAAAATTAAATATTGTAAGTTATTCTTTCATATATATTATTTTCTTGATAAAGACACCTCATTATAAGTTCAAAAATTAGCTGACTGTCAAACAACAAAAACATGTATATAAAATGAAACACTATTTAGGGAAATAAGGTAAACACAATATTGGAATGTTTTCTGTTGTACAGTTCAGTCATATGATGGACATTTCTCATTATATATAGCTGATATCTCTCTGTGGATTGTTAGTGCAGTTTTCCTTGAAGGAACTGTATCATGACTCAATACTTAATTTTATCCAGCATGACACCTATCATACTTCTAACTCTGGTTAAATAGGACCTTGTTAAAACAAGGCATGCATATTAGTAAGACAGTAACCTATCATTGTTTATTATTACAAATTTGTAGTGTGCATAACATGATGAGAGTAAGAAATTTTTGGCTTCTTGTATATACAGTCAAAGCCGGTTATTAGGGAGTCAGATATAAGAGAGAGACTCATCCAGTTGCGGAGAAAAACTTATGTTTTGTGTGTCTTTTTTGTCGGATATAATCGAAAATTTGGCTATAAGGGAGAGAATTTTTCTGTACTCTTCCTTGTGATGACCTACTTTTCATCCTGCTTTACCTCAGCTGGCCACCAATGTAATTTATTTAAAAATAATAAAACATCATATACTCCAAGTTTATGAGATGGATAGAATATCACAAGTACAATATGATTGTTTTAACTTTGTTTGAATGATAGGATTTCTGCTCATTTATATGAGCGAGTAATATCTAGTATTAATTATTTCCCATTTTATGTATACCACAGAACAAGATTCATAATTGATAATCAAATAATTACATAACTCAAGTAACCGATATTAAAACCAAAATAACAATCCTACTTGAAAACTCTTCAATGTTTACTTTGCCCACCCAATGACGTGTCGATTTGTTGCACATTCAGATATAAGGGAAATCGTGGTTGTATAAGGGACAAAAAGTGTAGGTTCCCTCGATTCCTTTATAACTAGCTTCAACTATATTTCTCAAAGCAACAAAAAAGACAATCTCCTATAATTGCTTATAAAATATTTAAGCAGCTTGACTCTTAGGATTTGTGCACTGTTGGTTTTAAGATCTCTGATTGGAATAAACTGGTGGGATATACAGGATGTGCCAGCTAAATCCGGACAAATTTCAATTGAATTTCCCGCCATATTTTACGTCAGCGCTACGATGCTGCTGACATTTTAGGAAGCCAGACAGACGATGCGTTTGAGGATAAGTACAAAATAGCTGATCAGTTAAGATCAAGTGCAGAATATAATCGGAGAGCAGCGATAATAGAAGGCCTTCGCGCTGGACGTTCACCTTCCAAAATAATTTGGTTCTTTAACTATCCAAGATTGACAGTTTATGATGTTGCTGCTAGAAATGCGGCTTCAGAAAAATCTGAAGAAGGTTGCCAACCCGGCAAGGAAGAGTCATTCCAGGGGGAGATCATCAAGGACATCGGAAGTTGTCCAAAGGATTCAAGACCTCATCTCAGAGGACCCAAGGCAATCTCTCAGGCAGTTGGCAACCTATATGAACTGTAGGATCTCAGACGTTTTTTTCTAATGGAATCCAAAACTGCGACGCCACACCAGTTGCAGGTGTCAAGTAATATATAACACAAACAAACAATAGAATCAGACTTTGTTGGCACTGTTCCATCGTGGTACATGTACTCAGGGGCACCGCCATCTTGTGCAGTCATGGACAGAACGATCGTTGTGCATCACAATAAAACTAGATAGTGCTGCTATCGCGGTGACAGTTTCCCGCACTCAATTAAAAAATGAAGGTCGCAACTTCGATTTGTAACTTACTCATTGAATTACCCTCATATTACTAGTATGATACTGTTCCATGCAATATTTCCTCCTTTTCAATCAAGGAATAATATTGCAGTATATTATTGTATAGGTAATATTGTAGTAATGCAGCCTGGGAAATTTATCTAGAACTTTTGTTTAAAAAATTATTTTTCTAACTTGTATAAAATTTGACTTTCATAAATTTCTGGAAAATTTAACCATTACATAAGTTACAGAGTGACTATAATAATTTGTGAATTTGTGCAAATTCTTCTGGAACATAACATCTAGATATAGTAAGTTCAGGAATGTATAATAATTTATCTTCAGAAAAATATATCGGATTTCTGTTTATCTTCTATGTTTATTACATTAGCAGTGATTTCATCATTAAGCTCACATTCTCTATCTTATAAAATCTGTTTAGTCTTTAAATTAGTTTTTTGAAGTTCTTCTAATTCAGGAGTCTTTAGATTTTGCAAATTATTAAAATTAATAATTAAATTTTGAGTCATTTAGAGTTAAAAAAAATTCCACAAATAAAAGATTTGTGTGTTTCAGTAATTATGAAGAATTTAAACTGGAATATTTAAGATGGAATATTCATGTTTATCTGATTCCCATTTGCCTGTAAATCTTATAAGTCAGAATTGCTAAACATCTTGTTGAGTGCAGAATTCATTATGCAGACACTAGAAAAATAACACATTCTTCAATAAAAATACTATATTATGTTGTTGTTTTATATAACTATCTGAAGGATATATAAATATAACTAGAGCAATCTCTAAATATTGACATCACCTCAAATTTAAATTCTGTAGAAATTTATAATACAGTGAAACCTGTTAAAATGACCACCTTGATACAGTGACAACCTGGCTAGAGAGACCAAATTTCAAAAGCTGGTTTGTTTCCCATAGGATGTAATGCTATTTTTGTTCTGTATAGTGATCACCTGTCTAATGTATATATTGACCACTCAGTTAGTTTTAAGAAATTTTAACCTGCTAAATGTGACCAAGAAAATTACTTTCATGGAGAAATTACTGTATTTTCCTTAGAATTTTTTCCATTACATAAAGTTCTAAGGATTAATATTCCATTAGAATTTTTCTGTTATGATAAAATAGTATGTTAAAAAGTAAATACAGTGGTACCTTGGTTAACGACTGTAATCCATTCCACGATTACCGTTGTTATCCAAGGTGCGATTTCCCCATAAGATTTAATTGAAAATTGATTAATTCGTTCCGGCTCCTAATATTTTTTAAATTGTTATAATTTAATATAAATATGGTACAGTGAGAATGCAATTTTTAAAAGGGTTACATTCTTGAGATTAGCATGTAATTTCAGATTTGCATAAATTGTGATTATTTTTTTTTTGAGAAATTCAGTACATTACAATTAGGGTGACGTTTCCACAAAGTAGATTAATAAAATAAAAATTAATAAAAGTTTTTGTAAAAAGACTAAAAAAATAAATATAAAATATAAGAAATACAAAACAGAAAATGAAATTATACATTTTAATCAATAGAATATGTGTATCTATTATTAAAAAAAATAAAAGTTGAATCAAACAGTAGCCACAATAAACAAAATAATAAGGGTGAAAAAGTAAAGGATTATAGGTAATATTTGCATATGACAGTTGAGAGCATTAATTCAATAGTAATGATCTATTTTGTTATGTTCCAATTTAAGTTATTTCAAATTTGCATAAATCACAATGATGACACTGTACTATAATTTTATCAACTATATCAATAGTTATGATACTACTATAATGAGAAAAAATTAGAGATTCAATCTCAATATTAACAACTCTTAACATCTGCACAATATCCCTATCCATAAATGGTAGCACAGGGTCTAATTGAATTTATTAATTAAAATTTAATTATTACCTTTATTAATTGATTAATCTGTTTAAATTTGATAGTACTTTCTTCATACAAACATTCTTGATTAATCTGTTTAAATTTGATAGTACTTTCTTCATATAAACATTCTTTATCCACAGAAATGCAATTATTTTTCTATATTATTTGTGGTTTTTTATTTATTTTTTTAATGAAATAATTTATTTAATTTATTAATTGAAAACAATTAACTATCATATTTCAAAATATCATAAAACTTTTCCACCAATAATCCTTCCAGCTGTTAACCAACCTATTTTCACAACTAACTGAAGCTAGTGATTTATGATAACATCAACTAAATCAGAGAAATATGATCTAGCATAAAGCCCATCAAAATTGCAAAAAAACAGTTTAGTAAATGAATTGCATTGTTTAATTGCAAAAACTTACATTTTATCGCTTATTTATTTAATAATCAGTGATATATTTTTAACTTTTCTTTGCATTAATACCAATAGAAAATACAGTGAAACCTGTTAAAATAACCATTTTGGCACAGTGACCACCTGGCTAAAAGGACCAAATTTCAAAAGCTGGTTTGTTTCCATAGAGATGTAATGCTATTTTTGTTCTGAATAGTGACCACTTGTCTAATGTAAATATTGACCACTCAGTTAGTTTTAAGAAATTTTAACCTGCAAAGTGACAAAGAAGATTAATTTCATGGAGGAATTACTATATTTTCCTTAGAATTTTTTCCGTTAGATAAAATTCTAAGATTAGTATTCCCATTAGAATTTTTCTTTTATGATAAAACAGTCTGTTAAACCAGTTATTAAAAAGTTAAATATTATAATACTACTGTATATGTACCTTTATACGGTAAGTTTCTAGATTACATGCTGGCGACGAGTGCGCGAGAGGAGACGCGGCGTTGCCGAGCAAGTACCAGTAAGGATTCGTTTGCTCAGCCTGGTTACCGCCAGGCCTACGCAGGCAGCGGCAGGCCATCCAGCCTGCCTGGCTGCCCTCTCATAGGCCACCGCAAGCCATCCGGCCTGCTTGGGCCTATAAGTACGAACCTATAACTTCTTTTAATAATTTGTACAGTCTTAAATTTTTAGAATGACGCGATCGTTCAGACGGCGCTGGATGTGGTTTGCAACGGAACGCGCTCGTCACCAGCACATAATCTAGAAACTTACCCTTTATACAATATTTTAATTTAAGTTTGATTATGTTAAATGCACATATACAGATTAGTGCAGTGGTTCTATTATAATGCGGGTTTGCGGGGTGGTAATCTGACCCACGTTATAAGACAACTGTGCTATAATCAACAGCTTCTCTTATTTTTAATTTAGTGATTCTAAATTAGAGAATAAGAGAAAACTGTCCAATTTATCCAAGAAGGTTTGTAATTTTCCTTTTTCTGCAATCCATCTCGTATTGTGACGGATGGACGTCAATTATGCAATGTATTATATTTTTTCAGAATCTCTTTAAAGAAAGTGGGGAACAGGAAAGACCTGTGGTATATCCGAATCCATGGTATAAATGAAAGCGTTATATCCAGAGAGCACTATATTAATTGTAATAAAGTATATGCTTGCTATAAGACTTGTTTGTCAGAAGGTGATATATGTTATATGTCATCATTATTGCTTGACTGCAAGTTGATGATTTTAATTAATATAAACTTGCAGATGGATTTATCTCTTCTTTTTTGAGAAGGAAAGGGGAAGGTCACTATCGTGTATAGTGACCACCTGTGAAAAGTGACTAGTCAGGTTCGTTCCAAAGGGTGGCCACTTTTAATCCAAATACACAAGTTTTTGGAATGAATCTTTAACAGAACAGAATTGCTGATTCGTGTTTTAATCATCAGTCTGTGAGAGGCTTATCTTTAATTCTTTAATGTATGATATTTTCCAAAAAAGGAAAATTAAAGTATTGAAATTGAAGATTTGCTTTCCTCCTGACTGATGATTAAAAGTGTGAATCAGCAATTCCATATGTTAAAGATTCATTCCAAAGAAACTATACATTAGAGCAGCGTTTCTCAAACTATGGGTCGTGACCCCATAGATTTTAAATCTAAATATATCACATAGGTAGATCTTAAATTCTCAAAATTTTCAATAAGTATTGACTTAGTTTGATATAAATTAGTTGTACAGGAACATTTTTCTTATTTTGCATAATTACAATTCAATAATAAATGTTTGTTTTATTTTCTTAATTCTTATACTTACTTGCCTAATTTATTTATTTATTAATGTTTACCTATACTATAAAATAACCAAGGTGTTCTGTAAAAATTTCATGATTTGTGAAGTGTTCTGTCATCGAAAAAGTTTGGGAAACACTGCTCTAGACTTTGGAAAATGACTACTGAATATTCTTGAGGTGCAGTCAAAATGAGATCGTGAATGAAAAAAGTTTGAGAAACGCTGCATTAGAGAATTAAAAATTTGTTGCCCACTGAGTAATGATTAAAATACATATCAACAATTCTGTTGTATGGAAAATTCATTCCAAAACTATATCAGCTTTCAAGACAGGTTTTCAAAATGGTGGCACACACCAGTTTATGTACTACATGTGGAGAAATACTATAATATTATCATTTATGATCTCAAAGTCTGCACCAGATAGAAGTGTAGCCCTTTGGAAAGTTTTCTCTATTTGTCAGTATTATTTTCATTCATATGCTACTAATGTAAAATCGTACTAAAAATAACATGTTACTTATTCATAAACACAAAAATTATGCAAAATAATATGAGTTGAGCATAAAAAGATTTTGATTTTAATAATAATAATTGAACGATCATAATTTAATATGATCGACACAATTTTTAATTTGGGTTGATCATGTTAAATCAAAACAAATCATGTAAAAAGAGAATGAAATTTTTATTCTAATTTGTGTTAAATCAAAATCGCATAAAAAAATTCATGTAAAAACAGAACTGGCTGTACATATATCAAATGTTTTAATATATTTAATATAACATAACATAAATAATTAATTAATTCTTAATTAACTTATAAATTATTTAATTCTTAATAATTTATATATATCAATATATATATAGGGTGAAGAAAAACTTTATCGTAATATTTTGTGTACTGATAAGAGACCTCGAAACAAATCGAAAATGTCTAATGAACATATATGGTTTAAATAGCATCATTTGAGTTATAACCTTTTAAAGCTAGCCAATCACCATCGAGTAAACAAAGTGTCCCAATGCATCGTGTTGCAAGATGTATCGCTCACCTTCTTACTAATCCAGTAGTCAGTAGGAGAGCAATGCAATGTGACGCATCCTTGGTAACGTGACACATCGTGATGCTTTGTGTACTCAATGGTGATTGGCTAGCTTCAAAGGGTTATAACTCAAAAACAGTGCCATTTAGACCATATATTTATTAGACATTTTCGACTTGTTTTGAAGGCCTCTATCAATACACAAAATTTTACAATGAAGTTTTTCTTCACCCTGTATATTCTAATAATTCAATTAGAGATTTAAAATTCAAATATGAATATATATGTATCAAATGTTTTAATATATTTAATATTATAACATAAAATTGAAAGTGAACAATTTAGTTTAGTTTTTGTTTATATATGCTGCAAAATGCCACAAAACTGGAGACTGAAGTGTAGCAAAAAATAAGCTATTTTTAAAAATAATTAATTATCAAAACAAATATTTTGATTATGCAAGTGATAAAATGCAAAATTTCAAATGGCAGGATTTTTTCCAGGAATTCTTTTCATGCACTGCAAAATTTTATGACTGCATCAGGAAAGATCTAATGATTTAGAAAATTATAAATTTTTCAGATTTTAATAAAACTTCGTTAATATCAATATTTTCATTTATTGCATTTAGGATTAATATCCCTGCTTTGCCACTCCTAGGTTTAAATTAATTAAAAACAATGATGACTGATCTAATGTATTAAAATAGACAACTGATTAAATTAAAAGAAAGACAGTGAACATTTGATTTAAATAAATAAATAATATTTTTCATATTTTATTATATATTTTTTAAATTGTATAAATGAAAGACATACCATCTGAATCTTTTCTGCAAATTTCATTAGTTTTCTCATAAATGGAGTTGGATTTTTCACTAAATAAAAGCATTAAATATTTATATAATTTAATTTTTTAAAATATGAGTATTTAATGAAAAAACATTATGAGCTAGGGTGGCCACTTTTATAGGTTTCGCTGTATTTTGTTTATTTTTAATATTTTTTATAATATGATACATAATATATAAATTAAATTTATTAATATGATGACAAATTATCATATTACATACTATTATATCTCTTTCTAAACTGAAACAATCCATATGCAACATTTTTTATTTGTTAGAGAAGTATTCAAACATTATCAAAAGAAAGTAGCGTAACTTCTGTTGTCATGTTTAGAATTAGGCATTAGGTTATTTCTGGATCAAACTTAATCCTTGTTTTTTCATTCCTCTTGTTAAAATTTTGATTCCAATTGTTAAAACCAAATAGGTTTCCATCAATTGGATTTAATTCTTTAGAATAATTTAATTTGGTTATTGATAAAGATATGAAAATTATAAAATTATTTCTAATGTTATATAAGATCTCCTAAAAAGTTCAGCATAATTCAGGCAAAAATAGAGTTAAACCTTTTGCTGCCAGTTATTTTTTTAATAAAGCTTAATTAATATGAAATAAAATAAAAAAATTAAAATTGCAAAATCTTCCTGAATTTTTGTCAAAATCTTTTGAAATTTTCAGTATTTATTACATTTTTTGTTCTGTTTCTAACAATATAAGCATTTTTTTAATTTTATTTATTTCATAACTTTTTGTTAAATATGTAAGATCGACAAAAATAATGACTTTTTTAATATGAAATAATTAGCCAGCCAATGAAATAGTCAATGTTTTAGATAGCAACAAGTCTTCTGAACAAAATGAGTCATGAATAAAGAAATTTAGCTAAAATTTCCAGAAATTATTGATAAAAAAACCATGAATTACATAACATTTGTTGATTGAAATTACATCATATAATTATTAAAAAAATTATACGAATTCATTGAAATATTGTCATTTTCATTATTATTTCATATTTATTAATTTGTTTTCACTTTATTTACACAATTTTTCACAGTACTTTTTAAAATTTTTTTTTATTTATATGAGAAAATCCTAACATATATGAAAATGACCTCATCTGATACATAAACTGCTATACTATATTCTCTGTTCCTCTAATTGGACCATCACTGGTTTATTTCAACTCTGGACCCAATGCCACTTATCCGCAACCAAAGTAGCCTGGCTACAATTTACCAGGAAAGGAGTGGCTGCTATAAAACAATAAAAGTGTTACACCCTTTAAACGATCTGAGAATGTTTACATTTCATTTTTCGCAATTTTCTTCTAAATTTTGGTGAAATTAAAACAAAAATGAATGATTATGTTAAATTTTTATATTAACAGAATTAACAAAAATTTCAATGTCGTCATTTTCTACTTTTGTTTATACATATATACAAATTCAATCTTTTTAGACAGAAATGCTTAATAAATTTTTGGATACAAATTAACTGGAGTGCTTGCAGCTTTAGTAAGCCTTCATCAGCAGTTAGTATAGTTAGAAGTATGTTAGCTTGGAGCTTGTTACATTCTAACTATACCAGAAATTATATATATACAGTCAGAAATGCTAAAAGTATAAATTGGTTTTAAATACTTAATATATGGGTTGAAAAATACAATATTCTAGCTATGAAAATCTAAATATGATAAAACAGAAAGAGAAGTTACTCTGAACTTTCTATTTTTTCAGTATTTGACTTATTTCTTTCATATCCAGATATTTTCATAATAGAATTTTGATGTAGAATTGGCAAATTATAATTATTAAAATTAGTGCATATATAAAAATATGAAAAGATTACTTACATATTTTCTTTTCCAGTTAAAGAAAACTGTTCATTTTTCATGTGATTGTTAACTGTACTTTCACTGTGATTTTCTGTTAAAATTTTTGCAAAGTTAGCTTGTGTTTCAGTTGTAATTACATTTTCATCTAATTTCAATTTCTTTGCAGATAGTTCTTTTTTTTTATTTATATTATTTTTCAATTTTTTTCTTTTATCCAAAGAATTATCAAGACTTTCTGCACTGTGTGTCCTTTTCCTTGATATTTCAGTTTTTTTTGCTTTGTTTTTTGAAATTTTATCACTATCTCTTAATTTTATTTTATCATCATCATTTGGTTTTTCTATTCTTTGATTTTCTAAATTTGCACTATTAGGATATACTATAGTTTCATCTAAATTAAATGGAAAAATTCCTAATTCATTGCTATCTGATAATGTTGTTGCATGAGAGATATCAGGAAAGTTTTCAAATTCTGGAAGTGCACATTTATTTACAAAAGAACTATTATTTTCTGGATAATTAAGCTTAGTCTCAGTATGTAATGCTTCTTGATTATTTTGTATACCTATGAGAATAAAATTTATGGAAAATTATATAATCAATCAAAAAGTATTTATTTTATATAATTTTAAAATTTTTCAAAAAGAAAACATCTATAAAATGAGCACTTTTTGTAGTGTAGAACAATTTATTAAAACTTAACAAACGTTTCGGCTTATACACCTCATCAGGTTACAAACACAAATAGAACAGAATATCGTAACAGAAAATAAAAGTGCTTATTTTGATCAGAAAATAGAAGTGCTTATGTTTGCTTTTTTTGATCAATAGCATAATAATTTATCATCAATAGCCTTATAAACTAGACAGTAATAATGTTAAAGCTATTTGAAATACTCCTTTCCTACTACTGCTCAGTGATTTATTGTGCACCCTAACAGAATCACCCCTTTCTTCCTTATCAAATTTGTACCAAAACTTGAAAGTAAAAAATCTGTCAAAACATAGAATTTGCAGATAATTAATATTTAACAAAATGGAGTTTTAAAGAATAAACACAATACTCTTGAATATAACAAGATATCTGGTTATTGAATCAGGATTCATGCTGATTCAATAAGTAAGTATTTTGTTATATCTATTTTAGAATAATATAATTGCTATGCCATAATATATTAGAAATAAACATTTATCAAATGCCATAAACAAAAAATCATCAGAAATGTTATAAACTCGAAGAAAACCAATTTTAAACTATCTTAGAATATATGGGTGGTAGCATATATATGGGTGGTAATAGCTATCAGACAAAAGTAAAGTCAGCTTGATTTAAAAGCAACTTCATAATATTATCAATCTTCAAAAAGAATCAAAGATAAAAAATTGTGAAACAAATTTTTTTTTGTAATCATTTAAAACTTTAATTTTGAATGTAATCATTCAAAATTATTGGCACTAAAGCATCCATAATAGACAAAATGTTGCATTTATAATCTTTTCAAGCAATCTTGACAATATTGGATAATTTAAAGCAGAAGAAACACTAACAGCAATCAACACAGATGAATGGAAAGCCACTATGGAAGAAAAATTGGAAAACTTATGAAAAAACAATACTTGGAATATTGTATCATGACCCAAGGGGAAATAAGGAGATTTTAAAATGCAAATGGATTTTCAAACAAAAATATGAGAAGAATAGAAATATTGAGAGATATAAGGCAAGGCTAGTAGCACAAAAATTGCAAATGAAAAGACTAACTATAGAGACCTTCTTCCCAGTTAATAAAATAGAATATTTAAGAACTCAACTGACACTAACAGTAGAATAAGATTAGAACAAGAACCAATTGGACATTACTGTAACTTATCTGAATAAAGTATTAAAGGAAATGATTTGCATGCAAAACTGACTGCACTCTTAGGAATTAATGAATAAGATGTTTACTGAAGATGAGTATAGTCTACACTAATCTGGAAGGGAACAGAATTTATATCTTAATAAATTTTTGAAGTAAGCTAGATTTAAGACATCAAAAGCAAGATCCATGCATCTATATGATAAAAGACATTAATTCATTGTAAGAATATATTTTGATAACTTATTCATATTTCCTAAAAGTGAAAATAGCCATTGAATCATTGGATAAGATTAGCAGAATGTCTGAAATGAAAATTTAGGAAGAGTAAATTACATACTATTCATGAAAGTTGAAATACATAACAAAAAGACAAAGAAATATTGCAATGAAAGTATCAATGCTTATACTGAAAAGACACTGAAAATATTATGGAGGCTAAAGCAAAGGAAGAATCTATCTTTTCAAATCCAGATATGAAGTTTAATCAAACAATTAATACAGAAGTTTGTCAATATTGCCAAACAACTAGAGGATTTTTATATTTTGCAAGTGGAATGAGATCAGATTTAGTGTTTGCTATTATCTCATATAATAGTGCAATGACTGATTCAGCAAGGTATGTTAGGCAGAGGTGAAATAACAATATATTTTGTATTATATAAAGTAGATGAGAGATATAGGTTTGATAATCAGGCAAACCAAACAATAGCTGATTTTTTTCTATAATGCAGATTGGGCCAATGACAAAACTGTTCAACATTTTTAATGTAAATGATTAAACTCAATAAAGACAATAATTTCCTGGAGTAACAAGCAGTAGCAAATATAGTATTATAAATCACAGAAGCCAAATACTAACTATATGTCAAGCAGCAAAGGAAGTGTTTTAGATACAGTTTTCTTTGGAGCAAGCAAATTTATTTCATCACCCTAAATTCTTTTTGTCAACAATCAAAGAAAAATATCATTGGTAAAGAAGCAGATGACATCAGTTAGAAACAAACATTGATTTGAAATATTTTTTTCTCTGAGAAATGATTGATACAAAACAATTAATTTTAAACTATTTCTTACTAACAGCAACCTAGTAGAAAGACTAACTAAAATGTTAAGCAATAAGAAGAGAAAAACTTAGAAATCCAAATTAGGGCTTATTAAAGCAAATCTAATTGAAAACAATGGAAAAAATAGTTAAAAAAGAGGATTAATAGAATGAATATTAATGTCCCTGTCTAACTGTAAATAGCTGATGCAGTATTTTCAATGAAAATATCATTTAAGAATTTATTTATTATTATTTACATTCCTGTCATGTAGAAAAGTTTTCTTTATATATAATTCCCTGGAAAGAAACACAATACTCTTTCATTTTTATTAACAAAGTTCAATATATCAATTGTTGGAATTCATTCTTCATATCAACCGGTTATATATAGAGCTTAATAATGTTTTTGATATTACATATTAAATGCATAACAATTTACATAGGTGGGTCATTCCATTTTAAATCAGCCAATGGTGGTTGCTGCTTGATTTTTGATTTTGATGAGTTTTGGCATGTTGTTTATGTATATTCCCCAAAGGCTCAAAAGTATTATTATTTACTTTAAAAAAATTTAATTTCTGAGATATGAGAAAGAATATGTATGGAGGCAGACTAAAATTTATATATTTTGTACTTTTTATAATCGCCTGTAGTTTTTTATGTGATTAGCACTGAGAGGTGGAATAGGTATCACTTAAAAGCATATAAAATGAGGTTTTCAACCTTGTATATTTTGTTTAAAAAGTCCTAGGATTAACTAGTGTTTTGACACTCCAAACTCTGCAGAGGAAGATTGCATTTTTTCATAACTTAAGAGTTTTTAACACTAACACAAACAGAGAT